>ML786299.1:185194-252330 GCA_009831015.1 Picea engelmannii | reverse complement strand
AAAAGTCTTTTGTTTCCAACTTTTTTCTTTCATTTTGCTTTCATCTTTACACATCATCAGTTTCACCCTCATACCCTTTGATGTAAGATAAAGCCATAAAAGCAACGCTAATTTTAAAAATCTACTAGACTTTTATGTCTGTAGGGTTCACAAACTAGTTCAGGACTAGGGCCTTGAATTATGTTGGAGAGGAAACTCTTCAAGGCCATTCAAAACCAAACATTAGAGTCTGAGATAGGGAGTTTCTAAGTCTATTTTCGTGGAATTTATCCGGGACCCCCCTCTAACACAGGGGATAAACACAAGGTCGTGTGCGGAAAGGTAGCGGAGATAACCCCTCCAAAGCCAGACCAATCGTAGTGGAGAACACATATAGAGAGCTTGTTTTGGGATTCCGTCGTTTGCATTTTCCACAGGGCTTCGTGGGTCTCAAATCCATTTGAGGTCCTTAGTTTTCTTTCGGACCATTTTCTCTCGATACCCTTGACAGGTTTCGGGCTTGATGCCTTGCTCATTGTGGTCTACCCGACTTTCGACTGTACCTGCTTGGTGACTGTTCGCGTGCTGGAAACCTAGTTGCCAATCTTTTTAGGGACATACACAGGTGACTGCGGGGGTTTACCGCGGTACCTAGGATAGACATTGGGCCATGCTTTGCAGATTATACCTGGAGGGTGCTTCTGTGTTCGAGTTGTACTTGCACCGGTAAGTTGCTCTAGTGTTGGTTGTTGTAATTGTTCTTCCAAATAGTGTAGTGATTGCTTGACTTATCTCTTAGGGGCTTCTTTTTAGTGTGTGTTACTTTTGAACATTTATAATACCTTAGCATGTCTTGGATCTTCTCACACAGTGGAGGATCTCGAGCTCCGTCAGTCATGAAGGCTTCTTGGCCTGCCGCCGGTTACACTGGAGCCACCCCTGCCACCATTAAGGTGGAAGCTAGACCAACAAGGGTCTTTTGAAGCAACCGGGTTGCAAACCTTTGTGCCCAAACAACTCCCGGAGGAATCAACCACCAATATTAGCTTAGTTGAAACCCCAACCACTGATATCTTTGCACCATTTATTGTACCAATCCAATTTCACGAACGCCAGAAAGTGCCTCACACAGCTATGGAAACAAACATTGTTACTTCTTCTGGGAATTCTTCAATTCCCACCATAGTTGCTACCACAGGAGAGTCATCTCCTAACTTACCATCGTCGATCTAAGCCACCATGGTCTCAGTCGCAACTACGTCACATAGTGGATCGAACCCGTTTATTGCGTCGCCCACAACCCCCTTCACACCTAGTGCAACAGGCCCTCCGTTCTCATACGATATGCCTAGTTCGGGTACAAGTCCTGCACTAACCTACTCCACTTTACAGACATTGGGTCTGGGGGCAGGGAGCTCTAACACTCCTCTGGAAGGTCAACTTGGGGGCACTCCTGTCCCTTTTAACACTTTTCCTTACGCAAGAGGTCATATCCCTCCTTCATCCCCTTCGCTTGGTGGTCCGCATCAGCAGTCCGTCGGGCAGCCTACACACAATAGTTTATTTGGAGCAGGGAGTCAAGGAACACCTGCGCACAGTATGCCGGTAGGTTCGACACTGTTTTCGTGGAACGGGACATTTGGTAACAACACTTTCTCATCAACTGCTTTCTCGTCTTGGGGCAATCCCATTTTTGGCCAATCTACTCCTGCGCAAGGGGCACATATAGCAGGACCTTGGAACTCAGGACAAGGATCCGTTCCCTCCTCTGGAATGTCGTTCTGGGGTAATTCTTTCCACAGTCAATGGAACCCTGGAAAAACTACTATGCCTCTCCCACCAAGATCGCCATGGGGTAATCCTTCCCAAAGTCCTTCGAACACGATGCATGCCCAACACTCTATGTCCTTTATGGAAAATCAGTCGATGATGTCTCCACAGATGCAAAATCCTTACGCTGGTCAGGGCCATGGTTTCTACCAGAATCTAGGCCAGCAGCCAAACTTTTCCTGGCAACCTGGTGCCAGTCAAACTCCAGAACCCTTTTTCCCAGGTTATCAGCAGCAACCCAAACTACCATTCCTGGCGACGTTACACTTGCCGGATTTGACAAGGTTTTTAAATGATCCTATTTGTCACGATCCACGTTGGCCTCCTATGCCAACGAAGTTGCCTTCGGACATTCCAAAGTTCGAGGCCAAGCCTAATGAAGATCCAGGTGATCATGTGACTACCTTCCATTTTTGGTGTTCATCTAACTCATTGAAAGATGACTTCGTACAGTTGCGATTGTTTCAACGTACTCTTATCGGGAATGCCACGAAATGGTACATCGAGCTCGATCGCTCAAGATACTCTTCTTTTGGTGAACTGGCGATGGCCTTCCTTAACCATTTCCAGTTACCTATGAGATACAATGTTGGCACAGAGCTGCTCACCAATTTCGAACAGACAACAGTGGACCATATCTCTCATCATATCCAAGAATGGAGACGTCGGAAGAGTCTAATCAAAGTATGAGTCCCACCAGCATTCTTTCTTGAGTGGTTCCTTAAGTCTTTGGTCCCACAGTTATCCAAAGACGTCGCGACTTCCGAATTTTTTCTCCGAAGAAGATGCCATCATGAGGGCTCAACAGTTTGAGCTCATTTATTCTCAGTCTGGTTTATTATACAACATATTGCCAGATGTGCCATGTTCGATACTGGATAAAACTAGACAGAGAGCTAGACCACATGCCGATGGTATTGTTGGTTCAGCACAAACCAAGCACGTTGAGCAATTGACAAAACAATTGCAACAGGTATCCATACAACACATAGCGTCCAGCCAAACTACTGCTTTGGCTGCTCCCCCTACCCAAACGTCGGAAGTACATTCTGTGCAGTCG
Organism: Picea engelmannii; assembly: GCA_009831015.1. Lineage (NCBI taxonomy): Eukaryota > Viridiplantae > Streptophyta > Pinopsida > Pinales > Pinaceae > Picea > Picea engelmannii. The sequence continues at coordinate 249,461 of ML786299.1, read as the reverse complement.
ACTAACCCAAAGGCCACCCAGCAGCCTGAAAGGAAGAAAAAACAATGAAAGAAGGGTAAGGGGGATAAAAAAACCCACTGATAATGCTGGTGGGGACACCACGGAAAAATGGAAGGCGAGGTATCCGTGCAACTTGTGTGCGGTAGACCACCCGACCCATCTTTGTCCTCGACTTGCAGAGGCCCAAAATTTTGTCACACAGCAACAGCAGGCAGTGTTGACTAATCCCTTTCAACATGGGAAAAATTTAACTCAAGCCTCTACAAGCACAGAAGGGGGCAGCCAAGAAACCTGCCCTCCTCCAAACAATCCCTCATCCGCGAATGTATATATGGTTAGGGGTAATGCTTTCATAATGACTACAGCGCACGACTATAGGAAACCAAGCGCTTTTGAGAAGGGTAAAGAAGTTGATCTCCCATCTCTTCCTCTACAGATCGAGAAGACGTTGGGAGAAACAATGACACGCATTCCAAATGGTGCATTTAAAAAAGCTTCTCACAACCCCAATGCAAGGGCCACCCAGAATTACTCTGTGGTGGAGGATTTATCACAAACCCCTTGTGCGATGTCTGCTTTGGAGATCCTCCAAAGCTGCCCTGCTCAGAGGAAAGCCTTGTTAATCGCTTTGGGCTCTACTGAGACTTGTAATCCGGGTACCATCATGTTAGATACAACCGACTTAAAACCTCGTCTGCCTTACCACGTAGCATTTCAGATAGTAGTGGCTCATCCCACGAAAACTTTTACATGGAATATCTTCCGCATGGTGGTCGACGAGGGCGCCTCGACATGCGTTATGTCGTTAGCATGTTGGAAGGCCATTGGCCAACCCACTTTGTCTCCATCACCTACTCTCCTTACTGCTTTCAACGGTCGTCATTTTCAACCACATGACATCGTTCCTTCTTTCCCTATGCATTTAGGAGGGAAAACTGTGTGTGTCGAAGTAGAAGTAGTCAATGCTCCCCTCGACTATAACCTATTGTTAGGACGGAGTTGGACTTATGCTATGCAAGCTATGGTTGCTACAGTTTTCCGAGTCTTGTTGTTTCCACACGAGGACCGGATAGTGACCATCGATCAACTGTCTTTATCCAGACTTGACCCAACTTTGGGGACATCCACGGTCCCCATGATTGATAATTCTCAACCAGGTGTCGTTAATGTAGGAGTTGTTTTGTGCCCATCCTTGATGGGTACCTTTGATTACCCACCTCCTCATGACGATGTCAAATTTATATCTAATCACCATAAGGTTGAGATTTTTCAAGTTTCATCGTTCCACACGAATTACTTTGAGGATCCTTGGATTCTTCCTTCCCCATCAGCCACGATGGATGAGACATGGCACCCCGGCATGTCCATGCCCTTGTCTGCCACTGAGGTAGCGTACTCTTTAGTCCAGCAAGATTTAGCTAACCCTGATCTGACTCCTGCACAAGAGTTAAATCTACTTCTAGAGCCTATTTGGGCTCAGGGTTCTCTCGCTAACCTTGATTCGTTAGACTTAGTCTTGCCTTCTAATGAAGCAGTAATCGAAGCAATGACTAGTCCGGACAAACCTTGGGAAGATCTTCATCACAGATCATATTTCCTCCCAAAGTTAAGCCGAATCAAAGTAGGATAATTCACCGTGACTATGACTGGAGATAGATCTTGTCATACTAATCCCTTAGCTACACACAAGATCTATGTTGAGGGTAATATGGAAACCATTTCTAAAACGATACCTATCAATATCTCCAGAACCCCTGGCGTCATAGACAATGTTTTCGTCGGAGCATATAGCTCCCCCGAGGAGATGCCAAGTATCGACCCAGAAAGAGTCTATCATGAGCTAACTTTGTTGTTTTTCAAGCTCGCTTTGAGATCCGAAAACAACATCTGGTGAGACTGCATTTATGCTTTTCGATCTCGCCCGGATTAACTGAGAAAAGAAACCATTATGGAGTCTTCTTTAAGCCCTTTTCAGACTCCTTAAAGATGAAAATATTGTCAAGTGACCTTGTTTCTTCACACTCGTTAAATTGGTCCAGAAGAACGTTCCTTAAACGAGTCTTCTTTTAAGCCCTTTTCAGACCCTTTAAACATGAAAAGATTACCAAGCGATCTTGTGGCCTTTCACGTTCGTTAAACTGAAATTTGAAGTCATGTCTGTCCGACGGTAGTTTACCCCTTTTTCGGTCCGGACGGTCAACTGTACAAACAAAGGTATACTCTATCGAATTCTCATTCTTTAGAAGAGTACTCTCAGGTATAATTTTATTCCTTTTTCGGGCTTGAGGGACTAAATTTAAGAAAAAGAAACCCCCACAGAGTCCATAGTTAATCTCTTTTCAAACTCCCTAAAATTGAAAAGATCGTCGAGTGACCTTATTCTTTTACACTCGTTAAATTGGTCTAGAAGAATATTCCTGACGAATTCCATAGTTAAGCTTTTTTCAGACTCCTTAAAAGTGAAAAAATAGCCGAGTGATCTTGTCCTTGTCACACTCGTTAAAATGGTTTTGAATTGACGTCTAATCGGTGCTAGTTTATCCCTTTTTTGAACCGACTAGACTATTGTCGAAAAAGGTACCCCAGCGGAGTCTCCTTTTATGCTTTTTCAGACTCTCTAAATATGAAAAACCACCGATCTTACCTTCTTTGAGCTCATTAAACTTACATCGAAGGACGTTACCATTGTGTGTTCTTTTAACCACATTTGCATACCTTATCCACTAGCCTTGTGACAGTTTGCTTCTACGTCTTAACACCTTTGGCCGCCAGAGGATTTTCCCCGAGTATCATTTTACCAGAACATCAGTCTTGTCCTTGTGCCTTGAGCTTGTATGTTTGCAGTACTTATTCCTCCATTGTAACGTATTGTTCCTTTATTCTTTTTCCAAAATTATCGAAAATAACAAAAAAATCAAATATACCCCAAAAAGAGGACGGGAAAAGTATTTTCTTCATTGGCAGCATAATGAGTCGCTCTTGGATAAAGCAAATCTGTCTGTTTGTTCATCAGACTATGGGATGTAGTACGACCTTAGGAATCTTTTCTCGCTATATAGAGTTGTGTCCTCCACCATTTGGTTATTCTCCCAAACATATGGAGAGTTTGTGTTGCCTCCTGCTTCGTAGACTTATGATTAACATATATGTTGCCTGAGTCTTATCACTTGTTGTGTTAATGTCCAAGGGAAGTTTGTCACTAAGCCTGAGTCGGCCCCTCTGCAATATGTCTCTTGTCCACATACCTAGCCATCCTGAACATCCAATCAAGTCCTTGTTCGAAATCACTGAAGCCTTCAGTCCGATCATCAAGATTATCAAGTCCATAACTGACGAGTCGTCAAAGACCTCTGGGTAGTGCAGTCGTACACTCATATTACACTCCTACCCAAGTTTAAGAAGATTTTGAAGTTGTTGCTCGAGTTCTGAAGTCCAGCCATCAGGCCGAATCAGCTTCTGGAAGATGGATACTCTATATGTATATCTTTCTTATTTCGAGATGTAGCTCTACTGTGTATTATTCGTGGCTACTCTTTATAGTTATTTGACATGGATCTACAGTGTATTTGATTGGTAGCCATGGTTCTATTTTATATAAAGCATGGGTATGCCCGCCTCGGTGAGACATTTGTTATTTTGCAGACAGCACCTCTTGGTTCCTGATCCTTGGGCTTAATCGTTTGGCACATCAGTAAAGATTGGTAAAGTATTTCGGCCATCAAATGCTCTTCTGACCTCACACATTAGGGGGCATCTGTTATAACCCTAAATTTCACCACACATGCTTACCTGGCATCAGGCCAATTCATATCCCTTCTTTGCCAAAACTCTGTTGAACAACTCTTTGAAAATCCTCTTGTGTCAAGACACACACGCCCTAACCCATTACTGCACGCGTGTGCACGCTGGCTGACTCACAACAGCCCGTGTGTACCTAACAAAGCACAAAAAAATGAAAGTTGTCGATGGAACGAAGAGCTATGGGTCAGTTAACTGAAACTCTTGGCCATGCATGGCCGAGGGTTCGTCCAAAACCCTAGCTCCTTCTAGCCTATAAAAGAAGGGGTAGGGGTACCATTTGGAAGAGGAAAAAATATAGCGAAGAAACTCTTCCCATTTACGTAATCCATTGTCCCAACCCTTTATCCTTTCCTCATGCCAAAGGAGATTTAACGCAAAGCAGTTGAAGGACAGAAGAAGAAGAGCCCAGGATCAGGTTCAAGGAGCGGTGGTCGATCTAAGTTTTTTTATAAGTTGATTCACTTTCAGTAATAAAAAGAATATTTTTCCCATCCCAATGCATGAATTGTCTATGGTTTGATTAACTTATGCTTGATTTCTAACCCTTGAGTATAGAAGTAGCATGCATCCATAGTTGTTGTTTGTCTTGAGTACAGGTCATCTGTGGAAGGAGCAACGCAAGCAAGTACTCGAAGAGCAACAGAGGATCTACATCGAGCGCCGGTAATAAGGTTGGTGGTCCTTTTCCATGCATTTACTGTGAAAAAGGGGTTTAAATCTTGGGTTGTAGGTAAAAAAGTAGTTTCTATTCGGTCAAAATCTGCATGCAAGTCTGACCCTAGTTTGTTAGTTCGTAGGGTGTTTTTCCCAACAACAGCTACATTTGCAAAAGGAGCACCTCGTTGGACCCTACCGCAAGATTTTCCCTCTCTGATATGGGCCATACACCATCACCAAGGCTGTAGGGGACAATTCCTTTGAGCTCGGTATTCCACCATTCCTTGGTCTACACCCAGTGTTCAATGTGGACCGCCTTCGACCCTACTTTACACCTCTACTAGACACATCCGACATGGCGGAACAACTCACACCAACAGAGTTAAACCCAGATTCCATGGAAAAAGCCACAAATGATCAAATTATGGACACACAGATCAAGAACACCCGCCGACAGATCCAACTATATCGAGTTGTCAAAGCAGGCCAACTCCTTCACTAGGGCAAGAGGCTCACCAAGGACCAAGTTCAGCAAAAGTTTCCTCATCTCATGGAGGAACTCAACCTAATGGGAACCATTACTTCCTAAAGGGGGAGGACTGATCCAGGTGGATATTGGTGGCCACCCGCCTATTCCATTTGGACCCACACCATTGTTTCTTTCAATTTTTCAGTTTCCTTAATTGTAGCACGATTTACTATTTTTAGCAGTTCTTCGAGTCCTGAACTTCCGGAGTTGTTTTGAGGCCCTAAACGACATTTTTTGGGCATCAATATTGCTTCCGGCAGTGTATTCCTCGGATATATCTTTCTAACGATGTATCATGTGCATCAAACGGATATAGTATGCCAAAGTTACGACACCGAGAAATTGACGTACCAATTTACCCCAATGGGGCCCATATTCTGGCGTTTCATCTCCTAGGGTTTGGTTTTTGGATGTTTAGGGTTTTCCATTGTTTCTCAGTAATATATAGGCCTTCAAGCCTCATTGTAGCAGGTAGTTTAGAGGCCAGTAGCCGCCACATCTCTTCTCAGAGATAAGCTACCATTGCCCTAGCTAGTTTATTTCCATTATGCTTGTAAGCATTTTTCAGTCATTTGTTATTAATGAAATGAAATCTTATTTCTGTTGCATCTCTGCGTTTATGTGTATCTCTATATTTCATCATGTTCCTACATAAATCCAGATCAGTGGTATCAGAGCGGTCTTCTCGTTCTCGATCTTTCTTTGCATGTCCCCAACGAGGTCAGGGTATAAGAAGTTGGGGCTCGATCTGGTTGAACCTTTGCAAGATCGATGTAGTTTATTTCCATTACGTCTGTAAGCATTTTTCAGTCATTTGTTATTAATGAAATGAAGTCTTATTTCCGCTGCATCTCTGCGTTTATGTGTATCTTTGTATTTCATCGCGTTCCTACATAAATCCGGATCAGTGGTATCAAAGCGGTCTGCTCATTCTCGATCTTTCTTTTCATGTCCCCAACAAGGTCGGGGTACAAGCAGTTGGGGCTTGACCTGGTTGAACCTTTGCAAGATCGGTCTTGCAAACCCCGATGACCACCCATGGGGGAAGAAAAGAAAGATGAGGGAGCAGGAGATCCTATCAAAATGTTGCTCGAGGAGGCCCTCGAGAAACAAAGGAATGCGATGATGGACAACTTTGCCCAGATTCTTCAACGGATTCCCACTAGCGGCGCATAGACATCCAAAAGCCACTCTGAAGGCACCACTCCTTTTAAGGTACAAGTAAACTTTGACATTCCCATATTTGAGGGCCAAATAGATGCAGATGTCGTAGATAGATGGTTGAATCTGTTAGAAGGATATTTCTCGGTTCATGAATTTTTCAACCGACAAAGGACTATTTTCGCACTCCTCAAAGTCGCCCCCCATGTCAAGGACTGGTGGGAAACATAGCATGACGAGGGGGAACCCTCTCTGTTCTCAGCCACACCCACTTGGAATTATTTTTGAGATGCCATCAAGGAACAATATTATCCCATGGGGAGCTATGATTACAAATACATACAATGGACTACGCTGCGGCAGCAAAGGGACCAAGATGTGCATGAGATGACGAATCCATTTAATACCCTATGCACAAAGTTGGGTATCAAAGATTCAGAGAAGCATTTAGTGTTAAAGTACCGCAGTTGTCTACACATATACATTCAAGAGGAAATGGAGTTCCTCGACATCTCCTCGCTTGGTGTGGCATACCGATATGCTACCAAGATTGAGCAGAAGTTCAAACAGAAAAAGTGAGACTTTGGGTCTGTGATTCAGAAGCAAGGGAAAGGTAGCCCCAAACCACAGAACAAAGGAACAAGCCAAGGCAGAGTGGCCCAGGATAACCCGCCAAAGCCACAAGCAGAGAACAACACCACGAAGCCAAAAAAGGACACGGGGAAGTGGTGTGAGTTCCATAAGAGCTCCACTCACAACACAACTGAGTGTCGGGCCAAGTAGTCACTGGTAGCCGAGTTGAAGGCTTCTGAATCAGATGCATGCTCCGACTCTGAATCAGAACCCAACAAGGGGAATGATAGGGGGAAGCAGATTATCGATGCGGAGCCCAATGCGACCGTCGCCACCACGAAGATCCAGAACTAGGAACCATAATATCTAGAGGAGGCAGAGCGTCTCTTCCATTCCGAGATGTGGGTAAAGGGTTTCCCATTGCAGTTCATTGTCGACAGCTATTATAACCCTAAATTGCACCACACATGCTTACGTAGCATTAGGCCAACTCATATCTCTTCCTTGCCAAAGCCATGCTGAATAAACTCTGGAAAACCCTCTTAAAAAAAGTGGCATGCGCCCTAACCCTCTACTTCACGCATTGGAACGATGGCAGGCCTACTACTGCACGCGTTGGAACGCTGGCTGGCCTACTACAGCCCGCGTTTACCTAAAAAAGCACAAAAACAGGAAAGTTGCTGACGGGACAAAAAGCTTTGGGTCAGTTAGCTGAAACTCCCAGCCATGCATGGCCGAGAGTTCGTCCAAAACCCTAGCTCCTTCTAGCCTATAAAAGAAGGGGTAGGGGTACTATTTGGAGGAGGAAAATCATAGCAAAGAAACTCTGTCCAATTTCCGAATCCATTTGTCCCAACCCTTTAGCCTTTCCTCAAGCTTAAGGAGGATTCAAGCAAAGCAGTTGGAGGACAAAGAAGAGGAGGAGCCCAGGATCAGGATCAAGGAGCAGTGGCCGATCTCTATCATTATTGTAAGTTGATTCATCTTGAGATTAATAAAAGAATACTTTCCCCATCCCAATGCATGAGTTTTATATGTTTTATTCGATTTATTCTTAATCTCTAACCCTCTACTAGAAAAATAGCATGCATGCGTAGTGTTTTGTCTTGATTGTAGGATTGTCTTTGGAAGGAGCAGCAGAAGCAAGCGGATAAAGCACAACGGAGAATCTACACCAAACATCAGTAAAAAGGTTAGTAGGTTCTTTCCATGTTTGCATGTGAAAAAGGGTTTTAGGTTTGGGGTGGTAAGTTAAAAGTGATTTCTTAAGGGTCATGATCTGCATGCAAGTTTAAGCCCTAGCTTGTTAGTCCATAGGGTATTATTTCCCAACAACAGAATTGGCGACTCCACTGGGGAAGATACTCTTAGGGTTTCCGGATTTAAGTGAGGTTTTTGGGTAGTTTAAAGAAATAGATTTTCTGTTTCTTTGTTTCTTTGTTTTCTGCTAGGTCAGAGCTAGCAGGGAACCTGGTTCTTAATATCAGTTTTTCCTTGACTGTTGCTTGACATTTATTATCAGGACACACAGAGGTACACGTGGCCTGCAGAAGGCCTGCACACGTGTAACTCGCGCCCTAACCTTCTACAGCCCGTGTTCGAACGCCTGCTGTAGTGGTTTCAGTAGCATGTAAGGCTCAAAGAGCTTAAGAGGCAGTCTCCTCTTCCCTGTCAGAATTTTACATTCTCAGAGGGGCTTTCTGGATCCTGTCTGGGTCTTGCTGGTTTACAGTCTTGTCTTAGTCTGTTTTGTTGTGTTTGTTATTTTTGCAATTATTTTTCTTTTATGTTAAGAAGAAGCATCCAAGCCTTTAAGAGACCCTGGTTGTCAATACCAGAGGCCTTTTCAGGTCTGGGTTGCCTGTGTTGTGTTTTGTCTTAGCATTTATACAGACCCGCGGCCTATGCAAGTTCTCCCCGCGGGTACCCGCGTGCTGTGATAGCTCAGCACGTGTTTGCACGCGTGCTGTTTTAGTGACAGTCGCGGGCTTGACTGGTTGCTTTTCAGCCTGGGTGGGGCAATCATCCCCTCCTGTGGTGAGAAGTGTGTCTCTCAGGGGTTTGAGTCTAGGGCTGCACAGTCAGTAGGTTAGGGCCTCTCATCCTTAGTCTGGTTTTTTTTTAGTTGATTGTTGATAGAAAAGATAAAAAGAAAAAGATTTTATTTTATGGTTTTTAGACAAGCGTAAGAGTCGGTGCTTTCTTGATTGCCATTGTGCATCTTTGCTCTGGTTCTTTGCGATCTGCGCTTTAAGCCAGAATTTTATTTTGTTTTCTTGATTTTGTGCTTGTCGGCATTTTCCCTTTGTTGCTTCATTTAGCACTGAAATAAAAAATAAAAATAAATAAAAAAATAAAAATAAAAATAAAATAAAATAAAATAAAATAAAAAAAAAATCCATTTGCTTCTTTGTTTGAAGATTGTGTTGTTGCGTCAATAGATAGGAAGAAGTCTTTTTTCATAAGTTTTTGCGGTGCATTTAGAGCATAAGTAGCTCACAGATTGAGTGAAATTCCTTTATGTTTGCTACATGAAATCTTAGAAAATTTGAAACGAAAAAGAAGTCTTTCTTGTTGAAAAGTTGTTGGTTTTTGCATTGTTTGTAAAAGTTTTTGTTTCCAAGCATTTCTTGTTCATTTTGCTTTGAGTCTTTACACACCATCAGTTTCACCTTCATACCTTGTGATGTAAAAAATCCCATTAAAAGCAACGCTAAGTTAAAATCTATTAGACTCTTTTTGTTTGTAGGGTTCATACACTAGCTCAGGACTAGGGACTTGGAATAGGTTGGAGAGTAAATTCTCCAAGGCCACTCAAACCAAACATCGGAGTCTATCATAGGGAGTGTAGAAGTCCAGTTACATGGAAGTTATCCGGGACCCCCCTCTAACACAGGGGCTAAACACGAGGTCGCGTAAGGAAAGGTAGCGGAGATAACCCCTCCAAAGCCGGACCGAGCGTAGTGGAGAACACATATCGAGGATTTGTTAAGGGAATCCGTCATTTGCATTTTCCACGGTGCTTCGTGGGTCTCGAATCCGTTCGAGGTCCTCAGTTGTCTTTTGGACCATTTTCTCTCGATACCCTTGACAGGTTTCGGACTTGATACCCTGCTCATTGTGGTCTACCCGACTATCGACTGTACCCGCCTGGTGACTATTCGCGTGCTGGCAAACTAGTTGCCAATCTTTTCTAGGGACATACACAGGTGACTGCGGGGGTATACCACAATACCTAGGACACACATCGGGCCATGATTTGTAGAGTATGCCCAGAGGGTGCTTCCGTATTCGAGTTTCACTTGCACCGGTAAGTTGCTCTATTATTGGCTGTTGTAACTGTTCTTCCAATTAGTTTAGTGTTTGCTTGATTTATCTCTTAGGGGCTTCTTTTTAGTGTGTGTTATTGTTTGCACGTGTAGAATACCTTACCGTGTCATGAATCTTCTCACACAGTGGAGGATTCAGAGCTCCGTCGGTCACGAAGGCTTATGGGCCTGCCGCCGGTTATACTGGAGCCACCACCGCCACCATTGAGGCGAAGGCTAGACCAACAAGGGTATTTCGAAGCTACCGGGTTACAAACCATTGAACCTGAACAACTCCCGGAGGAATCAACCGCCAATCTTGGTATGGTTGAAACCCCAACCACTGATACTTGTCCGCAAGTTATTGTGCCAATTCAATTTTACAAATGTCTTTCATTGCCTCACACAGCTATGGAAACAAATGTTGTTACTTCCTTTGGGAATTCTTCCATTCCCATCATCGTTGCTACCACAGGAGAATCATCTCCTAACTTGCCGCCGTCGGTCCGCGCCACCATGATCTCGACCACAACTACGTCGCACAGTGGACCGTCCCCATATATCGCGGCGGCCACACCTCCTTTTACACCTAGTGCGACCGGCCCTCCGTTTTCATACGGTATGCCTAGTTCAGGTACAAGTCCTGCACTCACTTACTCCACTTTACAGACTTTGGGTCTGGGGGCAGGGAGCTCTAATGCTCCTCTGCAAGGTCAACTTGGGGGCATTCCTATCCCTTTCAATGCTTTTCCTTACGTTGGAGGTCATATCTCTCCTTCGTCCCCTTCGCTTGGTGGTCTGCATCAGCAGTCCGTCGGGCAGCCTGCACACACGAGTTCATTTGGAGCCGAGAATCAACGAACACCTGTGCAAACTCTGTCGGTAGGTTCGTCACCGTTTGTTTGGAACGGGACGTTTGGTAATAACATTTTCACATCCACTTCTTTCCCATCTAGGGGCACACCCATTTTTGGACAATCTACTCCGGTGCAGGGTACTATTCCTGCGTCGGGGGCACATATACCAGGACCTTGGAACTCAGGACAAGGATCCGTTCCTTCCTCTGGAATGTCGTTCTCGGGTAATTATTTTCACAGTCAATGGAACCCCGGACAGACTTCCATGCCTCTCCCATCAGGACCGGCATGGGGTAATCCTTCCCAAAGTCCGTCAAACACGATGGATGCCCAACATCCTATGTCCTTCATGGGGAATCAGCCAATGATGTCTCCTCAGATGAAAAATCCTTACGTTGGTCAGGGCCATGGCTTCTACCAGAACCCAGGCCAGCAGCCAAACTTTTCCTGGCAACCTGGTGCCAGTCAAACTCCAAGACCCTTTTTTCCAGGCTATCAGCAGCAACCCAAACTACCATTCCTGGCAACGTTACACTTGTCAGATTTGACACGGTTGTTGAATGACCCTATCTGTCACGATCTGCATTGGCCTCCTATGTCGATGAAGTTGCCTTTGGACATCCCAAATTTCGAGGCCAAGCCTAATGAAGATCCAAGTGATCACATGACTACTTTCCACCTTTGGTGTTCATCTAACTCACTGAAAGGTGACTCCATTCAGTTGCGATTGTTTCAACGCACTCTTATCGAGAGTGTCGCAAAATGGTACATCGAGCTTGATCGCTCACGATATTCTTCTTTTGGCGAACTAGCTATGGCCTTCCTTAACCATTTCCAGTTACCTGTGAGATATGACGCAGGCACAGAACTTCTTGCCAATTTCGAACAGACGACAGTGGACCATCTCTCTGATCATATCCGAGAGTGGCGACACCGAAAGACTCTAATCAAAGTATCGGTTCCACCAGCATTCTTGCTTGAGTGGTTCCTTAAGTCTTTAGTACCGCAATTATCTAAAGACGTCGCAACTTCTGGGGTTTTCTCCGAAGAAGATGACATCATGAGGGCTCAATAGTTTGAGCTCATTTATTCTCAGTCTGGTTTATTATACAACATCATGCCGGATGCTCCACGATCAATACTGGATAAAACTAGATAGAGAGTTGGACCACATGCCGATGGTATTGTTGGTTTAGCACAAACCAAGCCCGCTGAGCAATTCACAAAACAATTGCAATAGTTATCTATACAACACTCAGTGGCTAGCCAGACTACTACTTTGGCTGCTCCTCTTACCCAAACGTTGGAAGTACACTCCATGCAGACGACTAACCCAAAGGCCACCCAGCAACCCGAAGGGCAGAAAAAACAACGCAAGAAGGGTAAGGAGGATAAAAAACCCACTGATAATGCTGGCGAGGGCACTATAGAAAAACGGAAAGCGAGGTATCCATGCAATTTCTGTGCGGAAGACCACCCTACCCATCTGTGTCCTCGACTTGTGGAGGCCCAAAAGTTTGTCACACAGCAACAGCAAACCGTGTTGACTAATCCCTTTCAGCATGGGCAAAATTTAACTGAAGCCTCTACAAGTGCCGAAGGGGGAAGCCAGGAAACCTGCCCTTTTCCAAATAACTCCTCTTCTGCGAACGTATATATGGTTAGGGGTGATGCTTTAATAACGACTAGAGATCACGACTATATTAAACCAAGCGCCTCTGAGAAGGGAAAAGAAGTCGAGATCCCATCTCTTCCTCTACAGATCGAGAAGACATTGGGTGAAACAATGACACGCCTTCCAAAAGGTGCGTTTAAGAGAGCTTCTCACAATCCAAATGCAAGGGCTGCCCAGAATTACTCTGTGGTAGAAGATTTATCCCAAACCCCTTGTGTTATGTCCGCTTTGGAAGTTTTCCAAAGTTTCCCTGCTCAGAGGAAAGCCTTGTTGACTGTTTTAGGCTCTACTGAGACTTGTAACACGGGTACCATCATGTTAGATACGACTAACTTGAAACCTCGTCTGCCTTACCACGTCGTGTTTCAGATAGTAGTGTATCATCCCACAAAAACTTTTACATGCAATATCTTTCGCACGGTGGTCGACGAGGGCGCCTCGACATGCATTATGTCGTTAGCATGCTAGAAAGCCATTGGTCAGCCCGAGTTGTCTCCATCACCTACTCTCCTCACTGTGTTCGAAGGTCGTTCATTCCGACCACATGGCATCATTCCTTTTTTCCTTGTGCAGTTAGGAGGGAAGACTGTGTGCGTCGAAGTAGAGGTAGTCGACGCCCCCCTCGACTACAATCTCTTGTTAGGTCGTAGTTGGACTTATGCGATGCAAGTGGTGGTTGCTACAGTTTTCTGAGTCTTGTTGTTTCCACACGAAGGTCGGATAGTGACCATAGATCAATTATCCTTCTCTAGGCCTGACCCAGCTTTGGGGGCATCCACGATTCCCATGATTGATAATCCTCAAGCCAGTGTCGTTAACGTAGGAGTTGTTTTGTGCCCATCTTTGATGGGTACTTTCGATTACGCACCTCCTCATGGCGATGTCAAGTTTATATCGACTCACCACAAGGCTGAAATTTTTCACGTCTCGTCGTTCCGCACGACTTACTTTCAGGATTCGTGGATTCTTCCTTCCCCATTAGCCATGATGGATGAGACAAGGCACGCTGGCATGTCCATGCCCTTGTCGGCCGCTGAAGTAGCGTACTCTTTAGTCCAGCAAGATTTAGCTACTCCTGATCCGACTCCTGCACAAGAGTTGGATCCACTCCTAGAGCCTATCTGGGCTCAGGGTTCTTTTGCTACCACCGATTCGTTAGACTTAGTCTTGCCTTCCGACGAAGCAGTAATCGAAGCAATGACTAGTCTGGACAAACCTTGGGACGATCTTCATCACAGATCTTATTTCCTCCCAGAGTTACACCAAATCGAGGCAGGATAATTCACTATCACCATGATGGGAGATCAACCGTGTCCTATTAACCTCTTAGCTACACAAAAAATTTATGCTGAGGGCAATATGGCGACTATCGCTGAAACTATACCTATCAATATCTCCAGAACCCCTGGCGTCATAGACAATGTTTTCGTCGAAGCATAGAGCTCCCCCGAGGAGATGCCAGTCATTGACCCACAAAGTGTTGATCATGAGCTAACTTTGTTGTTTTTCAAGCTCGCTTTGAGATCCGAAAGCAACATCTGGCAAGACTGCATTTATGTTTTTCGATCTCGTCTGGATTAACTAAGAAAAGTAACCATCATGGAGTCTTCTTTAAGCCCTTTTCAGACTCCTTAAAGATGAAAAGATTGTCGAGTGACTTTGTTTCTTCACACTCGTTAAATTGATCCAGAAGAACGTTCCTTAAATGGGTCTCCTTTTAAGCCCTTTTCAGACCCTCTAAACATGAAAAGATTGTCAAGCGACCTTGTGACCTTTCACGCTCGTTAAACTGAAATTTGAAGTCATGTCTGTCCGGCGGTAGTTTACCCCTTTTTCGGTCCGGATGGTCAACTGTACAAATAAAGGAATACTCTATTGAATTTCCATTCTTTAGAAGAGTATCCTCAGGTAAGATTTTATTCCTTTTTCAGGCCTGAGGAACTAAATTTACGAAAAAGAAACCCCCCTGGAGTCCATAGTTAAGCTCTTTTCAGACTCCCTAAAATTGAAAAGATCGTCGAGTGACCTTATTCTTTCACACTCGTTAAAATGGTCCAGAAGAACATTCCTGACGGAGTCCATAGTTAATCTTTTTTCAGACTCCTTAAAATTGAAAAAATAGCAGAGTGATCTTGTCCTTGTCACACTCGTTAAAATGGTTTTGAATTGACGTCTAATCAGTGCTAGTTTATCCCTTTTTCGAACCGACTAGACTATTGACGAAAAAGGTACCCCAATGGAGTTTCCTTTTATGCTTTTTCAAACTCTCTAAATATGAAAAATCACCGAGCTTACCTTCTTTGGGCTCGTTAAACTTACATCGAAGGACGTTACCATTGTGTGTTCTATCAACCGCATTTGCATCCTTTACCCATCAGCCTAGTAACAGTTTGTCTTTGCGTCTTAACACCTTTGGCCACTGGAGGATTTTTCCCAAGTATCATTTCCCTAGAACATCAGTCTTGTCCTTGTGCCTTGAGCTTGTATGTTTGTTGTACTCGTTCCTCCATTGTAACGTAATATTCCTTTATTCTTTTTCACAAATCATCAAAAAGAACAAAAAAATCAAATATACCCCAAAAAGAGGATGGGAAAAGTATTTTCTTTATTGGCAGCATCATGAGTCGCCCTTGGATAAAGAACATTTGTCTGTTTGATTCATCAGACTATGGGATGTAGTATGACCTTAGGAAGCTTTGCTCGTTGTATAGAGTTGTGTCCTCCACCGTTTGGTCACTCTTCCAAACATATGGAGAGTTTGCGTTGCCTCCTGCTTCGTAGACTTATGATTAACAGATATGTTGCCTAAGTCTTATCACTTGTCGTGCTATTGTCCAAGGGAAGTTTGTCACTAAGCCTGAGTCGGCCCCTCTGCAATATGTCTCTTGTCCGCATACCCATCCATCATGAACGTCCAATCGAGTCTTTGTTCGAAATCACTGAAGCCTTCAGTCCGATCATCAAAATTATCAAGTCCATAACCGACGAGCCATCGAATACCTCTGGGTAGTGCAGTCGTACACTCATATTACACTCCTACCCGAGTTTTAGAAGATTGTGAAGTTGTTGCTCGAGCTCTGAAGTACAGCCATCAAGCCAAATCCGCTTCTGGGAGATGGATACTTTAGATGTATATCTTTCTGATTTCAAGATGTAGCTCCGCTGTGTATTGTTCGCGACTACTCTTCATAGTTGTTTGACATGGATCTACAGTGTATTTGATTGGTAGCCATGGTTCTATTTTATCCCGAGCATGGGTATGCCCGCCTCGGTGAGACATTTGACATTTTTTGCAGACGACACCTCCTGATTCCTAATTCCTGGGCTCACTCATTCATCATATCAGTACAGATTGGTAAAGAATTGGTAATGCATTTCGGCCATCAGATGCTCTTCTGACCTCACACATTAGGGGGCATCTATTATAACCCTAAATTGCACCACACATGCTTAACTGGCATCAGGCCAACTCATATCTCTTCCTTGCCAAAGCCATGCTGAATAAACTCTGGAAAACCCTCTTAAAACAAGTGGCACACGCCCTAACCCTCTACTGCACACGTTGGAATGCTGGCAGGCCTACTACTGCACGCGTTGGAACGCTGGCTGGCCTACTACAGCCCATGTTTACCTAACAAAGCACAAAAACAGGAAAGTTTCTGATGGGACAAAAAGATATGGGTCAGTTAACTGAAACTCCAAGCCATGCATGGCCGAGAGTTCGTCCAAAACCCCAGCTCCTTCTAGCCTATAAAAGAAGGGGTAGGGGTACTATTTGGAGGAGGAAAATCATAGCAAAGAAACTATGCCCAATTGTCGAATCCATTTGTCCCAACCCTTTAGCCTTTCCTCAAGCTTAAGGAGGATTCAAGCAAAGCAGTTGGAGGACAAAGAAGAGGAGGAGCCCAGGATCAGGATCAAGGAGCGGTGGCCATTCTCTATCATTATTGTAAGTTGATTCATCTTGATATTAATAAAAGAATACTTTCCCCGTCCCAATGCATGAGTTTTATATGTTTTATTCGATTTATGCTTAATCTCTAACCCTCTAGTAGAAAAATAGCATGCATGCGTAGTGTTTTGTCATGATTGCATGATTGTCTTTGGAAGAAGCAGCAGAAGCAAGCAGATAAAGCGCAACGGAGGATCTACACCAAACATCAGTAAAAAGGTTAGTAGGTTCTTTCCATGTTTGCATGTGAAAAAGGGTTTTAGGTTTGGGGTGGTAGGTTAAAAGTGATTTATTAAGGGTCATGATCTGCATGCAAGTTTAAGCCCTAGCTTGTTAGTCCGTAGGGTATTATTTTCCAACAACAATAGCGGGAGCCAAAAGAACCTCATCTCGGTAAAGGTTGTGAAGCGGCTGGGCTTGCCGACAATAGCACACCCACAACCATACACCATCAGGTGGTTGTACCAAGGACGGGACCTCTGCGTCAGCCAACAAAGTCGCCTTCCCTACAGCATCAAGCCCTTCACGGATGAGGTATTATGTGACATTGCTCCTCTTGATGTTTCTGATGTATTATTAGGCCAACCGTACTTGTGGAAGTGACATGTTGTGTATGAATCCAGGCCTCATACTATTATTATCACCTTGGGCAATAAGCTGTACATGATACTGGAGATAGCACCGCCTACCACCATCTCTTTGGTTACTGCAAAACAATGAAGTAAGCTCATTTTCAAAACCAGGAAATTTGTTTTCCTGATGATCCACCCTCAGGGAAAGAGTAAGACTGTGGCCATGACCTCCAGACAGGGCCCCGCTGCATGAAACCAACAGATGGATAAGGTCGTGGAGGAGTACGAGGACATCTTCACCTCCCCCGCAGAGGTGCCTCTACACTACCAGGTCAAGCACCCCATCGATCTGACCCCAGGTGCGCCATTTCCCAATGGACCCATCTATCGGTGCTCTATTCTGAAGAATGACGAAATCAAGAGGCAGGTTTAGGAACTGTTGTAGAAAGGTCACATCCGGCCGAGTTCATCACCCTTTGGGAGCCCGATCGTGTTGGTACAGAAGAAGGATGGGACTTGGAGACTTTGCATTAACTATCGGGCACTTAACAAGATCATTGTTCAGAATAGGTACCCGATCCCACAGATTGATGACCTTCTGGACCAACTCAAGGGAGCGAAATATTTCAGCAAGATCGACTTGAAGTCGAGGTATCGCTAGGTACCAATCGAACCCTCTGATGTGTGGAAGACTGCCTTCAAATCCAAGGAGGGTCTTTTCGAATGGTTGGTCATGCCATTCGAGTTGACGAATGCCCCTGCAACCTTCATGAGGCTAATGGACGACATCCTACGGCCATCCACCAACTCATTATGATGGCCCGCAAGAAGAATATCACAGCAGAAGCCACTACTAAACTCTTCTTTGAACAAGTGTGGGTACGCTTTGGGATCCCACAGTCTATCATCTCAGATCCCGACAGCAGGTTCCTCAGTACATTTTGGTCTAGCCTCTAGTCGATGTTGGACACCAGCTCACCAAGTCCACATCTTTCCATCCGCAAACTGATGGCCAGACAGAGGTCGTCAACCAGATGATTGTACACATTCTGTGCATGTACAACTCAAAGCATCCACGCACATGGGATGAGAGCCTCCCCTATGTACAACACAGCTACATCCGGGCTCTACAGAACTCAACCAGCCACAACCCCTTTCAAGTTGGCTTGGGATTCCAGCCACTATGTCCCATTGACGTAGCCATGCCATTTGCGTCTACTCGGGAAGATTCAGCCCATGTCCAGTCTGAGGCTAACAAGGCAAACAGCTTCATTGAGCGCATTCATCACATCCGCCAACAAGTTCATGACATCTTGGATAGAGCCAATGCTAAGTAAAAGCAACGACATGATCAACATCGGGTGCCACACAACTTCCAGGTGGGCGACAAAGTGTGGCTACATTTGCAAAAGGAGCGCCTTGCTGGACCCTACCGCAAGATTCGCCCGCTCCGATATGGGCCATACACCATCACCAAGGCTTTAGGGGAAAATTCCTTTGAGCTCGGTATTCCACCATTCCTTGGTCTCCACCCAGTGTTCAATGTGGACCGCCTTCGACCCTACTTTCCACCTCTACTAGACACATCCGACATGGCGGAACAACTCACACCAACAGAGTTAAACCCAGATTGCATGGAACAAGCCACAACTGATCGAATTATGGACACATAGATCAAGAACACCCTCCGACAAAGGATTCAACTATATCGAGTTGTCAAAGTAGGCCAACTCCTTCACCAGGGCAAGTGGCTCACCAGGGACCAAGTTCAGCAGAAGTTTCCTCATCTCATGGAGGAACTCAACACAATGGGCACCATTGCTTTCTAAGGGGGGAGGACTGATCCAGGTGGATATTGGTGGCCACCCGCCTATTCCACTTGGACCCACACCATTGTTTCTTTCAGTTTTTCAGTTTCCTTAATTGTAGCACGATTTACTATTTTTAGTAGTTCTTCAGGTCCTAAACATCTGGAGTTGTTTTGAGGCCCTAAACGATGTTTTTTAGGCATGAATGTTGCGAGCATTGATATTCGTTGCCAGCAGTGTATTCCTTGGATATATCTTTCTAACGATGTATCATCTGCATCAAACGGAGATAGTATGCCAAAGTTACCACCCCGGGAAATTGATGTACCAGTTTACCCCAACGGGGCCCATATTCTGGCGTTTCATCTCCTAGGGTTCGGTTTTTGGATATTTAGGGTTTTCCATTATTTCTCAGTAATATATAGGCCATTGAGCCTCATTGTAGCAGGAAGTTCAGAGGACAGTAGCCACCACATCTCTTCTCAGAGATAACCTACATATCGAGTCCGAAACGGACTCATATTCGTCGGCGCATTCATGCCCAAAAAACGTCGTTTAGAGCCTCAAAACAGCTCCGGAAGTTCAGGACCCGAAGAACTGCTAAAAATAGTAAATCATGCTACAATTAAGGAAACTAAAAAACTGAAATAAACAATGGTGTGGGTCCAAGTGGAATAAGCAGGTGGCCACCAATATCCACCTGGATCAGTCCTCCCCCCTTAGGAAGCAATGGTGCCCATTGTGTTGAGTTCCTCCATGAGATGAGGAAACTTCTGCTAAACTTGGTCCCTAGTGAGCCACTTTCCCTGGTGAACGAGATGGTCTGCTTTGACAACTTGATATAGTTGGATCCTCTATCGTGGGTGTTCTTGATCTATGTGTCCATAATTCAATCAGTTGTGGATTGTTCCATGCAATCTGGGTTTAACTCTGTTGGTGTGAGTTGTTTTGCCATGTCAGATGTGTCTAGTAGAGGTGGAAAGTAAGGCCGAAGGTGGTCCACATTGAACACTAGGTGCAGACCAAGGAAGGGTGGAATAACGAGCCCAAAGGAATTGTCCCCTACAGCCTTGGTGATGGTGTATGGCCCATATCGGAGCGGGTGAATCTTGTGGTAGGGTCCAGCAAGGCGCTCCTTTTGCAAATGTAGCCACACTTTGTCGCCCACCTGGAAGTTGTGTGGCACCCGATGTTGATCATGTCGTTGGTTGTACTTAGCATTGGCTCTGTCCAAGATGTCATGAACTTGTTGGCAGATGTGCTGAATGTGCTCAATGAAGTTGTTTTCCTTGTCAGCCTCAGACTGGACATGGGCTGAATCTGCCCGAGTAGCCGCAAATGGCATGGCTACGTCAATGGGACATAGTCGCTGGAATCCCAAGCCCACTTGAAAGGGGTTGTGGTTGGTTGAGCTCTGGAGAGCATGGTTGTAGTTGTGTTGTACATAATGGAGTCTCTCATCCCATGTGCGTGGATGCTTTGAGTTTTACATGCACAGAATGTGTACAATCATCCGGTTGACGACCTCTGTCTGGCCATCAGTTTGTGGATGGAAAGTTGTGGACTTGGTGAGCTTGGTGTCCAGCATCAACCAGAGGCTAGACCAAAATGTACTGAGGAACCTGTTGTCTCGATCTGAGATGATAGACTGTGGGATCCCAAAGTGTACCCACACTCGTTCAAAGAAGAGTTTAGCAGTGGCTTCTGCTGTGATATTCTTCTTGCGGGCCATCATAATGGACATCTTCGAGAATCGATCGACGACCACAAAAACACAGTCATCGCCATGCTTAGTTGAAGGAAGGCCCGACATGAAATCCATAGATATGGATTCTCAAGGTCGAATGGGGGTAGGAAGCGGGGTATAGAGGCCTTGCTTCTTGATGGTCGGTTTGGCAATGGCACAAGCAGTGCAAAACTTGATGTACTTCCCAACATCATGTCCAAGGTTTGGCCAATAGAAATACTTTTGCAGTACTGCCATGGTTTTCTTGACCCTAAAATTCCCAGCGACCCGACTGTAGTGCACCTCCCAAATCATCTTGGCACGCTTGCTTGAAGGAACACAAAGGTGTCCCAGGTGACAAAGCAGAGCATTCTGGAGGTGAAAATTGGGAACTTGCTTACCCTCCAAGAGTGTATTGTATGTGTGGCCGAATTCTGGATCACTTGCGTAGAGAAGCAGCCAATCAAAAGTCTCGTGCCCACAAGAGTTCAACACAGTGGTTAGCGCCACGATGGGTGGTCGACTGAGGCAGTATGCAGCATTATTGGTGCTGCCTTTCTTGTACTTAATGTTCAAATGAA
The DNA here is from genome assembly GCA_009831015.1 of Picea engelmannii. Classification (NCBI taxonomy): domain Eukaryota; kingdom Viridiplantae; phylum Streptophyta; class Pinopsida; order Pinales; family Pinaceae; genus Picea; species Picea engelmannii. The sequence continues at coordinate 228,261 of ML786299.1, read as the reverse complement.
ACTGTTGCAGGTATGTGGACCACTTCTGATGGTGGTCATTCTGTAACTTCCCTTGTGTTTGGATGAACTACAGGGGTCGGTGGTCTGTGTGGACGACCATTTCCTTTCCCAAAATGTAATGCTTCCATTGTCGACAAGCCTGCACAATGGAATACATTTCTTTGTCATAAGTGGGATACTTCCGGACTGTGTCGGAAAGTGTCTCACTGTGATATGCCACTGGATGCCCATGTTGAGTAAGGACTGCCCCAATGGCATAGTCAGAGGCATATGTCTCGAACTCAAATGGTTGTTGCAAGTCTGGCAATGTGAGCACTGGTGCAGAGAAAAGGCGATGCTTCAACTCCCCGAATGCCTTCTGTTGAGATTCAGACCAAAAGAATTTTTCTTTAGCTCCTCCCTTGGTGACTTGAATTAAGGGCCAAGTGATATGAGAGAATCCCAACACAAACCTATGGTAGAAATTGGCAAGACCTAAAAAGTTGCGAAGCTCTGTTAGGGTGGTTGGGGCTAGCCAATCCCGAATGACTTGGATCTTTGTTGGATCCACATGCACCCCCACCTCATCAATAATGTATCCCAGATATTGAACCTGGGTCATGCCAAAAGTGCATTTCTCCAAATTGGCACACAACTTGTGTTGTCGCAGTGTTTGGAGGACCTGTCGGATGTGGTGGAGGTGCTCTTCCCAAGTCTGACTAAAGATCAGAATTTCATCCAAGTACACCACTACAAATGAGTTGGTGGATGGTCGTAGGATGTCGTCCATTAGCCTCATGAAGGTTGCAGGGGCATTCGTCAACCCGAATGACATGACCAACCATTCAAAAGGGCCCTCCTTGGATTTGAAGGCAGTCTTCCACACATTAGAGGGTTCGATTGGTACCTGGTGATACCCCGACTTCAAGTCGATCTTGCTGAAATATTTCACCCCCTTGAGTTGGTCCAGAAGGTCATCAATCTGTGGGATCAAGTACCTATTCCGAACAATGATCTTGTTCAGTGCCCGATAGTCAATGCAAAGTCTCCAAGTCCCATCCTTCTTCTGCATCAACACAAATGGGCTCCTACAGGGTGATGAACTTGGCCGGATGTGACCTTTCTGCAACAATTCCTGAATCTGCCTCTTGATTTCGTCATTCTCCAGAACAGAACGCTGATAGATGGGTCCAATGGGCAGCAGTGCACCTGGGGTCAGATCGATGGGGTGCTTGACCTGGTAGTGTAGAGGCACATCTGCGGAGGAGGTGAAGATGTCCTCGTACTCCTCCACGACCTTATCCATCTGTTGTTTTCGTCTAGCGGGGCCCTGTCTAGTGGTCATGGCCATAGTCTTATTCTTTCCCTGAGGGCGGATCATCAGGAAAACAAATTTCCTGGTTTTGGAAATGAGCTTACTGCATTGTTTTGCAGTAACCAAAGAGATGGTGGTAGGCGGTGCTATCTCCGGTATCCTATACAGCTTATTGCCCAAGGTGATAATAACAGCGCGAGGCCTGGATTCATACACAGCATGTCGCTTCCACAAGTACAGTTGGCCTAATAATACATCAGAAATATCAACAGGAGCAATGCCACATAATACCTCATCCGTAAAGGTATTGATGTTGTAGGGAAGGCGACATTGTTGGCTGACGCAGAGGTCCTGTCCTTGGTGCAACCACCCGATGGTGTACGGTTGTGGGTTTGTTGTGGTCGGCAAGCCCAGCTACTTCACAACCTCTACCGAGATGAGGTGCTTTTGGCTCCTTCTATCGACAATGAACTGCAACAGGGAACCCTTTACCCACATCTGGGAATGGAAGAGACGCTCTGCCTCCTCTGGATCTTCTGGTTCCTCCTTCTGGATCTTTGTGGTGGAAATGGTTGCGTTGGGCTCCACATCGATAATCTGCTTGCCCCTATCATTTCCCTTGTCAGGTTCTGATTCAGAGTCAGAGCATGCATCTGATTTAGAAGCCTTCAACTCGGCTACCAGTGACTGCTTGGCCCAACACTCACTTGTGTTGTGAGTGGAGCTCTTATGGAACTCACACCACTTCCACGTGTCCTTTTTTGGCTTCGTGGTGTTTTTCTCTGCTTGTGGCTTTGGCAGGTTATCCTGGGCCACTCTGCCTTGGCTTGGTCCTTTGTTTTGCAGTTTGGGGGTACCTTTCCCTTTCTTCTGATTCGTAGACCCAAAGTCTCACTTTTTCTGTTTGAACTTCTGCTCAATCTTGGCAGCATATCGGTATGCCACACCAAGCGAGGAGATGTCGAGGAACTCCATTTCCTCCTGAATGTATATGTGCAGACAACTGCGGTACTTTAACACCAAATGCTTCTCTAAATCTTTGATACCCAACTTTGTGCGTAGGGTATGAAACAGATTCGTCAGCTCATGCACATCTTGGTCCCTTTGTTGTCGCAGCGTAGTCCATTGTATGTATTTGTCCTCATAGCTCCCCACGGGATAATATTGTTCCTTGATGGTGTCTCGAAAATAATTCAAAGTGGGTGTGGCCGAGAAAAGAGAGGGTTCCCCCTCGCCCTGCTGCGTTTCCCACCAGTCCTTGACATGGGGGGCGGCTTTGAGGAGTGCGAAAATAATCCTTTCTCAGTCGGAAAATTCATGAACCGAGAAATATCCTTCTAACAAATTCAACCATCTATCTACAGTATCTGCATCTATTTGGCCCTCAAATATGGGAATGTCAAAGTTTACTTGTACCTTAAAAGGAGTGGTGCCTCCAGAGTGGTTGTTGGATGTCGATGCTCCGCTAGTGGGAATCCGTTGAAGAATCTGGGCAAAGTTGTCCATCATCGTGTTCCTTTGTTTCTTGAGGGCCTCCTCGAGCAACATTTTGATAGGATATCCTACTCCCTCATCTTTATTTTCTTCCCCCATGGGCGGTCATCGGGGTTTGCGAGACCGATCTTGCAAATGTTCAACCAGGTCGAACCCCAACTGCTTATACCCCGACCTCGTTGGGGACATGCAAAGAAAGATCGAGAACGCGCATACTGATCTGATACCACTGATCCAAATTTATGTAGGAACGCGATGAAATACAAAGATACATGTAAATGCACAGATGCAGTGGAAATAAGACTTCATTTCATTAATAACAAATGACTGGAAAATGCTTACAGATAGAATGGAAATAAACTAGCTAGGGCATTGGTAGCTTATCTCTGAGAAGAGATGTGGTGGCTACTGGCCTCTGAACTGCCTACGACAATGAGGATCGAAGGCCTATATATTACTGAGAAACAATGGAAAACCCTAAACATCCAAAAACCTTACCCTAGGAGATGAAACGCCAAAATATGGGCCCCGTTGGGGTAAATTAGTACATCAATTTCCCGGGGTCGTAACTTTGGCATACTATCTCCGTATGACACACATGATACATCGTTAGAAAGATATATCCGAGGACTACACTTCTGATAGCAAATATAGAGTCTGGAATTGACTCATATTTGCCAAAGCATTCATGCCCAAAAAACGTCGTTTAGGGCCTCAAAACAGCTCCGGAAGTTCAGGACTCGAAGAACTGCTAAAAATAGTAAATTGTGCTACAATTAAGGAAACTGAAAAACTAAAAGAAACAATGGTGTGGGTCCAAGTGGAATAGGCAGGTGGCCACCAATATCCACCTGGATCAAATGGTGCTTATATGATCCAATGAGGAAAGAGGTTCCTTGCAGGAGAATAGAGGCAGCATAACAATACAAATAGATTCTTGAAAATATAGTGCACCCATGGCCTCTTTTTGTAGCAAATCTTTGAGGCATTATCCAACCAGTCTTTAGTGGGAACAAGGGTCCCTTTAGGGCACCTTTCGGTCTTTGACCAGCCCCCCACTCGGATTCAGCTCAGATTTGGGGGTCAAATCAACTTGGTAGTTGAACCAGAAGTGGATGAGAGGTCGACCAGAATCATTAATGTGTCATTCTAAGGTGTGCATGGATTTTTGGGTCCACTGTCGCACATTTCTGCTTTCCCTACGTTTTCGACTAGCGCACATGTGCATGCTTCCTTTATATTCTGAGCGCATGCTGATTTTATAACCAGTTGTATAGTTTGTGCCCTTTGGAAATGAATTTTTTGCGCCATGAATGAACTAATAGGTGTTTGGAGATGTTGGATTTATGTAACCATTTGCGAATGAATTTCAGTGATAACAGATGCCCCCTGATGTGTGAGGTTAGGAGCATACGTTTAGCCAAAATACATCAATGTTTCTTCTACTGAGAGTACCATTGTAAGAAAGAGTGTTGAGAGGAATTGCAAGAGCAACCCATTGGACAGAGAGGGGAACCTGTGGGAACCAAACCTTTCGCTAGGTGTGAAAAAATAAAACTGTGTAGAAACGAGGCGGGCATGCCCCATGTTCATGTCATGTAACTCAAAAATGTGCAAGACAGGAATTGTAGTGGTATGTTGACGTAGGTAACTACAGCGCCCTCCGGGGTGGTTTGATAATGGCAGAGGACAATTCTGATGGTGAACATACTCTGAAAAGAGACAATGACACCTATAAGAAGTGTCGATAATTCGCGGGCATTGATGGCCCAACAAATTTCAGAGGTCTTCAGAAAATATAAAAACAACTGCAATAGTTGTAAAGTAAGACCCACCGTAACATGAGATAAAGTTGAAGTTAAATGTTATGGGGGTCAATGATAGCAGAGAACAATGGTGTTTCTCTCTGTTTCGTCCGAGACTCCTCATTGTAAAGGAAATGAGAGTCAAGATATTGTCGCCCTCCTGGAAACTGTGTTGATGTCGACAGAAAGGGAGACGTGACTCCAAGAAGCAAAGGCCTTCATGAAATCCACTAGATGAGATCATGAATTGATGAGATTCATGGACGAAGTCAAGACGTGGTGAGACTCAAGACTGCCCTTGGTTGGGGATATATGTGAAGTATGAGTGGTAGCAACCGTGAAACTAAATCTAGTGTCAGGGGGACGACTAGATGTGGGTTAAATTGTGCCAAAGGCGTGACAAAGTGGACAAACTCAGAGATCATAGGTACATGGATTGTGGGATACTCAGGGTTTATGGACGATGGCAACAAGAGTAGAAGGTAAGGAATGCCCCAACCAAGGGCGACAGGGGTTGCTTTGCCGAAAAAAGAAGGTCGATAAGGGAGACAATCACAAAAACTATGTAAATGCTGGAAAGAAAGGCTTTGTACATTTACCAAAGGAATAAACAATAATGTAATATAAGTGTGCAGATCCAGAAACGGGTGCCCTAGTGTAAGATGGCTTGGCCTGTAAGGGCGCAAGTTGAGTGGGGAACTGAGGGAGGGTGTGGGGGGGCATAGGTGGGTTTCTGTATGGGATAAATGAATAGAGGGCAATCTACAAATGGGAAAATGGACTCTAGATAAAATGGAGGGATAATGATACTGCAGAGGCGTGGTCAAATGATAACTAGTAGGAGATGTCATGGGAATCCATTCGGAAAGCTAGCAAAATGAGGAGAAGGAGTATGTAGTTGATTCTTGAACTTGAGTAAGACTATTGGGACTTCCATCCCTAGGGGGTAAAAGCAGCATGAGTGTCAAAGTGCCATAAAGGGGACTATGAATGGGACAACTCATGTAGGGGAGAATGCTACTGGGTGCCAGTACTGAAAATGCAGCGAAGGTGAGAGTATTGCAGAGTTGAATGGGGGGATCCTAGAGGTTAATGTCGGAGGGTGTGACTGGAAGATGCAGTGGATATTCAGAGGGAATGACTACATGCCAGTTTCGATCATATACCTGAAGGGGTTGCGCTAGTGTGTGATGACCAAGTACCTGCACACATAAAAACTAAATACCCGATGTGAACAATATATGTGGATAAAGAACATATAACAGTTATTTGATAACTTTGAACATGAGCATGCGTACCCGGACATGATGTGAGAAAAAGGCTCCCTGAGGGCCAAGGATGGATGGTGACCCAAGGAATGTGACTGTGTAGGTGGTGGGATCCTGATCCCATGGCTGAAGACGGATCGAAAAACGGACGCTCGGAGCTCCTGTAATTGTTATAACCCTAAATTACACCACACATGCTCACCTGGCATCAGGCCAACTCATATCCCTTCATTGCCAAAAAATCTGCTGAGAAACCTCTTTGAAAATCCTTTTGGGTTAAGTCACACGCGCCCTAACTTACTACTGCACGCGTTTGAACGTTGGCAGGCCTACTACAACCCACGTTTACCTAACAAAGCACAAAAGCAGGAAGTTGCCGACGGGACAAAAAGCTATGGGTCAGTTAACTGAAACTCTCATCCATGCATGGCCGAGAGTTCGTCCAAAACCCTAGCTCCTTCTAGCCTATAAAAGAAGGGGTAGGGGTACTATTTGGAGGAGGAAAATTATAGTGAAGAAACTCTGCCCAATTGCCAAATCCATTTGTCCCAACCCTTTAGACTTTCCTCAAGCCTAAGGAGAATTAATGCAAAGCAGTTGGAGGACAAAGAAGAGGAGGAGCCCAGGATTAGGATCAAGGAACGGTGGTCGGTCTCAACATTGATTGTAAGTTGATTCATTTTGAAAATAATAAAAGAATACTTTTCCCGTCCCAATGCATGAGTTATATGTGATTTGTTTAATTTATGCTTAATTTCTAACCCTCCAGTAGAAAAGTAGCATGCATGCGTAGTGGTTTGTCTTGATTGCAGGATTGTCTTTGGAAGGAGCAGCGCAAGCAAGCGGGCAAAGCGCAATGGAGGATCTACACCAAACATCAGTAAAGAGGTTAGTAGTTCATTTCCATGCACGTATGTGAAAAAGGGGTTTTAAGTTTTGGGTGGTAGGTTAAAAGTTATTTCTTTACAGTCATAATCTGCATGCAAATCTGAACCCTAGTTTGCTAGTCCGTAGGGTATTTTTCCCAACAACAGAGTTGGCGACCATACTGGGGAAGATACTCTTTAGCGTTTTCCGGATTTAGTTGAGATTTTTGGGTAGTTTAAAGGATTGGATTTTTTGTTTCTTTGCATGCATGTTTTCTGTTAGGTCAGAGCTAGCAGGGAACCTGGTTCTTTATACCAGTTTTTCCTTGAATGTTGCTTGACGGTAATTATCGGGACACACAGAGGTACACGCGGCCTGCAGAAGGCCTGCACGCATGTAACCCGCGCCCTAACCTCTTACAGCCCACGTTTGAATGCTAGCTGTAGAGGTTTCAGTAGCATGTAGGAGTCAGAAATCTTGAGAGGCAGTCCTCCTCTTCCCTGTCAGAATTATACATTCTCAAGGGGCTTTCTGGATCCTGTCTGAGTCTTGTTGGTTCATAGTCTAGTCTCAGTTTGCTTTATTGCGTTTTGTTATTCTTTGCAATTATTTTTCTTTTCTATTGGAAGAAGCATCCAAGCCTTCAAGGGACCCTGGTTGTCAGTACCAGAGGCCTCTTCTGGGTCTAGGTTGCTTGTTTCTATTTTTTGTCATAGATTTTGTACATACCCGCGGCCTATGCAAGTTCAGCCCGCGGGTACAAGCGCTCTGTTGTAGCTCAGCACGCGTTTGCACGCGTGTTGTTTCGGTGACAGGAGCGTGCTTGATAGGTTGCTTTTCAATCAAAGGGGGGTAGTCATCCCCTCTTTTGGTGAGAAGTAGTGCTCTCAGGTGTTTAAGTCTAGGGCTGAACAGTCAGTAGGTTAGGTTCTCTTACCCTTAGCCTGCTTTTTCTTGGTTGATAGTTGATAGAAAAGATAAAAGAAAAAAAAAATGTTTTATGGTTTTTAGACAAGCACAAAAGTCTTTGCTTTCTTGATTGTCGTTGGGTGTCTTTGCTTTGATTCTTTGCGATCTGCGCTTTAAGCCAGAATTTAATTTTTCTTGGGTTTAGGCTTGTCGATATTTTCCCTTTGTTGCTTGATTTGCACATAAATAAAAAAATAAAAATAAAAAAAAATCTTTTCATTTTCTTCTTTGTTTGAAGATTGTGTTTCTGCATCAATAGCTAGGAAGAAGTCTTTTTGTTCAATAGTTTTTGCAATGCATTTAGAGCATAAGTAGCTCACAGATTGAGCGAAATTCCTTTATATTAGCTGCATGAAATCTTAGAAAAAATGAAAAGAAAAAGAAGTCTTTCTTTGTGAAAAGTTGTTGATTTTTGCATTTTTGTAAAAGTTTTTTGTTTCCAGCATTTCTCATTCATTTTGTTTTGAGTCTTTACACATCATCAGTTTCACCTTCATACCTTGTGACATAAAAAATCCCATAAAAGCAACACTAATTTAAAATCTATTAGACTTTTTGTTTGTAGGGTTCATACACTAGTTCAGGACTAGGGCCTTGGATTAGGTTGGAGAGGAAACTCTCCAAGGCCACTCAAACTCAAACATTGGATTCTGTGATAGGGAGTGTAGAAGTCCAGTTACGTGGAAGTTATCCGGGACCCCCCTCTAACACAGGGGATAAACACGAGGTCGCGTAAGGAAAGGTAGCGGAGATAACCCCTCCAAAGCCGGACCAAGCGTAGTGGAGAACACATATCGAGGACTTGTTGTGGGATTCCGTCGTTTGCATTTGCCACGGGGCTTCGTGGGTCTCGAATCCGCTCGAGGTCCTCAGTTGTATTCCGGACCATTTTCTATCGATACCCTTGATAGGTTTCAGGCTTGATACCCTGCTCATTGTGGTCTACCCGACTATCGACTGTACTCGCCTGGTGACTATTCGCGTGCTCGCAAACTAGTTGCCAATCTTTTTTAGGGACATACACAGGTGACTGCGGGGGTATACCGCGATACCTAGGACACACATCGGGCCACGCTTTGCAGAGTATACCTAGAGGGTGCTTCCGTTTTCGAGTTGCACTTGCACCGGTAAGTTGCTCTAGTGTTGGTTGTTGTAACTGTTCTTCCAACTAGTTTAGTCTTTGCTTGACTTATCTCTTAGGGGCTTCTTTTTTAGTCTGTGTTACTGTTTGAACGTGTAGAATACCTTAGCGTGTCTTAGATCTTCTCACACAGTGGAGGATCCTGAGCTCCACCGGTCACGAAGGCTTCTGGGCCTGCCGCCGGTTATACTGGAGCCACCCCCGCCACCATTGAGGCGGAAGCTAGACCAACAAGGGTCTTTCGAAGCAACCGGGTTACAAACCATTGAGCCCGAACAACTCCTGGAGGAATCAACTGCCAATGTTAGCTTGGTTGAAACCTCAACCACTGATACTTGGCCATCGGTCAGTGTACCAATCCTATTTTACGAACGCCTGTCAGTGCCTCACACAGCTATGGAAACAAACGATATTACTTCCTCTGGGAATCCTTCCATTCCCACCACCGTTGCTACCACAGGAGAAGCATCTCCTAACTTGTCGTCGTCGGTCCGAGCCACCATGGTCTCGACCGCAACTATGTCGCATAGTGGACCGATCCCATCTATCATGGCGGCCACACCTCCCTTCACACCTAGTGAGACATGCCCTCCATTTTCATACGGTATGCCTAGTTCGAGTACAAGTCCTGCACTCACTTACTCCACTTTACAGACTTTGGGTCTGGGGGCAGGGAGCTCTAACGCTCCTCTGTAAGGTCAACTTGGGGGCATTCTTATTCCTTTCAATGCTTTTCCTTACGCTGAAGGTCATATCTCTCCTTCGTCCCCTTCTCTTAGTGGTCTGCATCAGCAGTTCTTCGGGTAGCCTGCACACACGAGTTCATTTGGAGTCGGGGGTCAAGGAACACCTACGCACACTATGCCGGCAGGTTCGTCGTCGTTTGTTTGGAACGGGACGTTTGGTAACAACACTTTCGCATCCATTGCTTTCCCATCTGGGGGCACTCCCATATTTGGACAGTCTACTTCGGCGCAGGGTACTATTCCTGCGTCGGGGGCACATATACCAAGACCTTGGAACTCAGGACAAGGATTCGTTCCTTCCTCTGGAATGTCATTCTGGGGTAATTCTTTCCACAGTCAATGGAACCCCGAACAGACTTCTATGCCTCTCCCAGCAGGTCTGGCATAGGGTAATCCTTCCCAAAGTCCGTCAAACATGATGAATGCCCAACATCCTATGTCCTTCATTGGGAATCATCCAATGATGTCTCCACAGATGCAAAATCCTTACGCTGGTAAGGGCTATGGTTTCTACCAAAAACCAGGCCAACAGCCAAACTTTTCCTGACAACCTGGTGCCATTCAAACTCCAGGACCCTTTTTTTCAGGCTATCAGTAGCAACCCGAACTACCATTCTTGGCGACGTTACACTTGCCAGATTTGACAAGGTTGTTAAATGATCCTATTTGTCACTATCCACGTTGGCCTCCTATGCCGAAGAAGTTGCCTTCGGACATTCCAAAGTTCGAGGCCAAGCCTAACGAAGATCCAGGTGATCACGTGACTACCTTCCATCCTTGGTGTTCATCTAACATACTGAAAGATGACTTTGTTCAGTTGCAATTATTTCAACGCACTCTCATCGAGAGTGCCACGAAATGGTACATCGAGCTCGATCGCTCACGATACTCTTCCTTTGGCGAACTGGCGATAGCTTTCCTTAACCATTTCTAGTTACCTGTGAGATACGACGTTGGCACAGAGTTGCTCGCCAATTTTGAACAGACAACAGTGGACCATATCTCTGATCATATCCGAGAGTGGAGACGTCGGAAGAGTCTAATTAAAGTACCAGTCCCACCAGCATTCCTGCTTGAGTGGTTCCTTAAGTCTCTGGTCCCACAATTATCCAAAGACGTCGCAACTTCTGGGGTTTTCTCCGAAGAAGATGCCATCATGAGGGCTCAACAGTTTGAGCTTATCTATTCTCGGTCTGGTTTATTATACAACATCCTGCCGGATGCACCATGATCGATACTAGATAAAACTAGACAGAGAGTTGGACCACATGCCGATGGTATTGTTGGTTCAGCCCAAACCAAGCCTGCTGAGCAATTGACAAAACAATTGCAACAGTTATCTATACAACACTCAGTGGCCAGCCAGACTACTTTTTTGGCTGCTCCTCCTACCCAAACGTCGAAAGTACACTCTGTGCAGTCGACTAACCCAAAGGCCAACCAACAGCCTGAAGGGAAGAAAAAACAACGAAAGAAGGGTAAGGGGGAGAAAAAACCCACTGATAATGATGGCGAGGGCACTACGGAAAAACGGAAGGCGAGGTATCCGTGCAACTTGTGTGCGAAAGACCACCCGACCCATCTGTGTCCTCGACTTGTAGAGGCCCAAAAGTTTGTCACACAGCAACAGCAAGCCGTGTTGACTAATCCCTTTCAGCATGGGCAAAATTTAACTCAAGCCTCTACAAGTTATGAAGGGGGCAGCCAAGAAACCTGCCCTCCCCCAAATATTCCTATTCCGCGAATGTATATATGGTCAGGGGTGATGCTTTAATAACGACTAGAGCGCATGACTATGGTAAACCAACCGCCTCTGAGAAGGGAAAAGAAGCCGAACTCCCACCTCTTCCTCTATAGATTGAGAAGACATTGGGAGAAACGATGACACACATTCCAAAAGGTGCGTTTAAGAAAGCTTCTCACAATCCAAACGCAAGGGCCGCCCAGAATTACTCTATGGTGGAAGATTTATCCCAAACCCCTTGTGTTATGTTCGCTTTGGAGGTCCTCCAAAGTTTCCCTGCTCAAAGGAAAGCCTTGTTGACTGCTTTAGGCTCTACTAAGACTTGTAACCCGGGTACCATCATGCTAGATACAACTGACTTAAAACCTCGTTCGCCTTACCACGTAGCGTTTCAGATAGTTGTGGCTCATCCCATGAAAACTTTTACACGCAATATTTTTTGCACAGTGGTCGACAAGGGCGCCTCGACATGCGTTATGTCGTTATCATGTTGGAAGGCCATAGGCCATCCCACTCTGTCTCCATCACCTACTCTCCTCACTGCGTTCGACGGTCGTTCTTTCTGACCACATGGCATTATTCCTTATTTCCCTGTGCAGTTAGGAGGGAAGACTGTGTGTGTCGAAGTAGAGGTAGTCGATGCCCCCCTAGACTATAATCTCTTGTTAGGTTGTAGTTGGACTTATTCTATGCAAGCTGTGGTTGCTACAGTTTTCCGAGTCTTGTTGTTTCCACACAAGGGTCGGATAGTGACCATTGACCAGTTGTCCTTCTCTAGACCTGACCCAGCTTTGGGGGCATCCACGATTCCCATGATTGATAATCCTCAAGCCGGTGTCATTAACGTAGGAGTTCGTTTGTGCCCATCCTTGATGGGTACCTTCGATTACCCACCTTCTCATGAAGATGTCAAGTTTATATCTAATCACCACAAGGCTGAGATTTTTCACATTTCATCGTTTCGCACAACTTATTTTGAGGATCTGTGGATTCTTCCTTCCCCATCAGCCACGATGGATGAGAGAGGGCACTCTGGCATGTCCATGCCCTTGTTGGCCGCTGAGGTAGCGTACTCTTTAGTCCAGCAAGCTTCAGCTAATCCTGATCCGACTCCCGCACAAGAGTTGGATCCACCTCTAGAGCCTATCTGGGCTCAGGGTTCTCTCGCCAACACCGATTCATTAGACTTAGTCTTGCCTTCTGACGAAGCAGTAATCGAAGCAATGACTAGTCCGGACAAACCTTGGGAGGATCTTCATCACAGATCATATTTCCTCCCAGAGTTAAGCCGAATCGAGGCAGGAGAATTCACTATCACCATGACGGGAGATCATCCATGTCCCATTAATCTCTTAGCTACACAGGAAATTTATGCCGAGGGAAATATGGTGACTATTGCTGCAACTATACCTATCAACATCTCCTGAAACCCTGGCGTCATGGAGAATGTCTTCGTCGGAGTGGATTGCTCCCCCGAGATTCAAATTTACACGGATCTTTTCAAAGAATTCTGCGACGTTTTTTCCTAGTCTTATGAGGAAATGCCAGGCATCGATCTGAAAATAGTTGAACATGAAATCACTACGTATCCTGATGTTAAGCCTGTTCGACAAAAACTTCGTCCAGTTAATCCTAAGAAAGCAGCAGCCATCAAGAGTAAGGTTGAGAAATTGCTCAAGGCAGGGTTCATTTACCCTATCCATTTGACTCAATGGGTTTCAAACCCCGTGTCGGTCAATAAAAAACAAGGCATGATTCGTGTATGTATTGATTTCCGTGATTTGAACAAGGCATGTCCAAAAGATAATTTTCCAACCCCATTCATTGACCAGATCATTGATGAATGTGTCGGTTGCGAAGCCTTTTCGTTCATGGATGGTTTTTCGGGATATAATCAAATCCAAATCAAACCTGAAGACCAACACAAAACGGCATTCATTTGTCTGTGGGGTACATTCGCCTATCGTAAGATGCCTTTTGGCCTCAAGAATGCTGGAGCCACTTTCCAGCGGGCCATGTCTTTTGCGTTTAACGACCTCAAACATATAGTCGAGGCTTATCTAGATGATCTAGCATCACGCTCTCGCGAGCAAAAGGATCATCCTACACACCTCAGACTAATCTTCAAACGTTGTCGCTACTTCAGGATTCGCTTGAATCCCAACAAGTGCATCTTTTGCGTCATGTCAGGACATTTGTTAGGTTTCATCGTATCCACAATAGGGATCATGGTGGATCTTCTTAAGGTGGAGGAAATAATCCAGTTGCCCCCCCCACGCACAATCTTACAACTTCAAAGTCTTCAAGGCAAGGCAAACTTCTTACGACACTTCATCACCAACTATGCCGAAATCACCAAGGGATTTATGCGTCTACTTAAGAAAGATGTTCCCTTTTTCTAGAACGAAGCCGCTCAACGCTCTTTCAACACATTAAAACACGCCCTTACAACCGCACCTCTGCTCCGGCCACCTAATTATAAAAAAGATTTCTTATTATATCTGGCTGTCGCAGAGTCAACCATAGGCATGGTTTTAGTTCAGGAAGATGATTCATTTTCAAAATACGTGATCTATTACTTGAGCCGAGGCCTTGTAGGACCAGAACTTAATTATTCCCATCTCGAAAAACTTGCGTTGGTAGCAGTTCATGCTGTTCAACGGTTCCATCACTATGTTCTGTTTTGCAAGACCACCATCGTCGCTGTCGTGAATCCATTCCAGTACATGTTGACACGACGAGTTATTGGCAGAAAAATAAGTAGATGGATGGTCATCCTCCAAGAATTTGACTTAGACTTTGTTTCAGCAAAGTCCAAGAAGTCATTGGTCTTCGCAGAACTTATTTCGGAGCTTCTGGTTGAGTCAGGTGACGTTGTGCCTGAGGAATCGCCTATCCGGGGGGATATGTTTTTGATTCAATATTCAGACCCCTGGTACGGAGATATATTGATCTATCTCCAGACTTTGAAGTGCCCCACCTCTGCTTCTCGTGACGAGCGTCGGCGGATATGCCATCAGGCTAAGAATTATCTCATACTCGATGATATGTTGTATCGGAGAGGTGTAGACTGCATCTTGCGTCAATGTCTCACTCATGAGGAGGCCATCATAGTGCTCAACAATTGTCATACAGGAGCTTGTGGCGGTCACTTATCTGGGTTGGCAACAGCCCAAAATATCTTACGAGCAGGTTACTTCTGGCCCACACTTATGAAAGATTGTATCGAGTCGGTCAAGAAGTGCCATCCGTGCCAAATCTTCTCTCGGAAGATGAAGGCACATCCAGCTCCTATGTTTCCTGTCATCACAGTAGGTCCCTTCACTAAGTGGGGGATTGATTACACTACATGCAACCCCCCGTCAGCAAGGGGGCACCGCTATATCATCATAGCTGTCGACTACTTCACTAAATGGGTCGAAGTTATGCCAACGTTTAAGGATGATGGAGAGACTGCAGCTCTCTTCTTATTCAACCAGATTATAGCACGGTTCGGCGTCCCGAGAGAGATTGTCACTGATCATGGCAGTCACTTTCAGAACCAAATGATGTCCAAGTTAACATCAAAGCTTGGGTTATGGCAAGAACATTCCTCATCTTACTACCCCCAGGCCAATGGGAAAATGGAAGATGTAAACAAAACCCTTAAAACTATTCTACAACAAACTATCAACTTAGCCAAGTCAAATTGGAATTTGATGTTATACTCGACATTATGGGCTTACCGAACATATGTTAAGACTGCAACCGGTTTCTCACATTTCCAACTCGTTTACGGGCTGGAGGCAGTCTTGCCCATTGAATGTCAAATCCCATCTCTGAAATTGGCAGTACAGTTATTGCCAGACACTTCTCCACTTGAAGAGCGGTTAGTACACCTTGAGTAGCTTGATGAACAGCGTCGCGATGCGGCCCTGGCCAACGAGCTCATAAACATAAGGTCAAGTGTCAATACGATAGGTCCATTCGTCCTCGGATTTTTTCTGAGGGCGACCTTGTCCTGGTCTATGACCAAGATAAGGACCCCCTGGGGGCAGGAAAATTTAAACCCATGTGGTTCGGACCCTTCATTATTAAGGAGGTTTTAAAAAAGGGCGCTTATCGTTTGGTTGATTTTGAAGGGAATGCTTTGGCGGAGCCTAGAAATGGGCTCTACCTCAAGAAGTATTACTCATAGAAAGGTCACTGTGGGTAACTTTTTGTAACATATGTATAGTCTTTGTACTATTACTTTTTTACATTTCTTTTAAAAAGTGTTATGGGCGTGTCATTGATGTTATATTTCATCAATATGGCAGATGTCAAGTGAGTCCGAGGTGTTCGTTGGGTATGCGGACAATACTAGTCGACACATGCGGAGGTTTGCCTCCACAGCTTGGGTAATCTTTACACCACAGGGTCAGTTGTTATCTTCCGGAGGTATATGCTTAGGTGACACCATGAATAATGTTGTTGAGTATAGTGTAGTTATTGAGTTGCTTCGTGACGCTTTTTCATTTGGTATCTCTCGTCTCCGGTTCTATCTAGACGCTCAACTGGTTGTGTCGCAGCTAAACAGAATATATCGGGTTCATGACCCGACTTTACACCGACGATTCCTTAGGGTACGTCTCTTGGAACGCAACTTTGATTATATCACATATTTTCATGTTCCTAGGAGTTTAAATCAAATCATAGATACTCTAGCTAATCACATTTTAGATTGGCATCTTGCTCACATATAAAATGATCATGAACATAAACATGTAAATACAATTTTGTACACATAATCCATAAGACACAAAAAGAGATAAAAAAATCATATATAAACATCATAAAACCCTCAGAGTACATAGATGGTCGCAAGCGCCTCAAAAGTGGGAACAATAACGAGTCACTGGGCTTATGCCCTCAAAAAATATATACATATTAGTGCTCGTGGCACATAAAAGTCTAAAGTCTGCTCAGGGCCTATGAGCCCTATTATAATTATGTACAGCCTAGGCTAAATGCCTAAACAATTGGACCCATGTCCGAGGTGCCCCCACAACATGAGTCTGCATGGAGGGCGGCAGGTCCTCTATCTCTGCCATGGGAACTGTGTGAGTGAGTGCAGTAAAGTTCTGCTCAATTCACCTCAAGACCCTCTCGGCCTCTCTTGCTGGGAGGTTCCCTGCTACTGTTGCTCCTCCAGCGGCGGCAACTGCAGCTTCTGGCCGTGGACGACGCTTGTTCTGAGCATAGTCGGCAGGTCGCACGGGTCCCACATCTACATGCAATAAACATTCACCCATCAAAACCTCTAGTATACAAAAACATAATATATATATCAAAAAAGACATAAAAATTACATATGCAAACAAAAAAACTATACAGGTGGAGACTTACCCATCTCCCCTCGCTCCTCACCAGGAGGCACTGGTATCTCTGGATCTCTGGAGAAGTCGATCCCCGCATATGGGTAGTCCTCAATATCCGGGATCTGTCGTGACAGCCAAGCAAAAAAGTCGTCGTTGAAGGCCTCCATGGTCCTTCCACCACCCTGTCGCAGTAGTAACACTGCCCATCTGTATACTACGGAGAAAGTGGACAGATGTCCTCGTACTATCAGCCGAGGACTAAAACACGGAACTCTCGAAGAAGAAGAATGAACACAGGATGGTCCCAAACCTGAATTTCCTGTGTGTCCGTTGTCGGCAAGCTGTCAACTGACTCTTCATGCACTCCAACAGTGTGGTACTCCAATCAAAAATTTGTGCATTCATGCACTGGATCGCACAGTTCATATGTGCGCGCGAAGCCTGGTGCACGGCTGTTGAGCCGGTGATCCGCCCAATGAGTAATAAAATAGTCTGTAGGGTGAGGCTGGTAATCCTACTAACGGGTACGGAGGAAGTTCTATGATCGGTCTCAGCCTCACAGTACTCCTCTATCAGCTCTGAGACTTTTCTCGGCCCCACAGGAAAAGTCTGAAAGTTGACTGGTTCCCCTCTCCTTGAGAGGCCAGTCAAAAAGTAAATATCCTCGGTGGTGGGCACCAAGGATTGCCCCTCTAGCATGAATTCCTCTACATCAAGGTGCCAGTAATCAACCAAGGCGTTCAGTAGCGTTGGTTGCGTGCGCATAAACGGACATAAAAAGAATTTCACCAACCCACACTGCGTCAGCACAACCAAAACATTCGGATCTGCAGCCACTAACTCATTGGCGGCCTCGTGCTCCCTCTCCCTCCACTGAACATACATCCTGCCAACACAACAAAGCAAAAAGGAGGGTCAATACTTGTTTAATTTTGGATTTTTCACCACACGGGGGGGGTACCCGCGGCCTGTAGAGGCGACAGTCACGGGTACCCGCGGGTAGGATGTGCTCTGCCCGCGGGTACCCGCGGGTTGTCCCTGGACAGCCCGCGTTTGCCTAGGGCGGACCTTTTTGAGGTCGACGCCCACCCCAAAAATCAACTAAATGCTAAAAATGAAGTATTGAATAGCTAGACAAGGGAGTTTGTACTTACTTGGTCTAAGCAGAAGTCCATTTCGTCCATCGTAGCTCCCAGAATCACGATCTTTGGCAAAGGGGGTCTTTTGGCTCCAGAGTCAATTTCAATTTAGACTTTTTGGCCTCTTTTTGTCACTTTTTTGGGCCCCTTTATCAGTTTCTTTATATCAAAAACCAGTTAGAGTGATCCAGGAGTTATATGGGAGGGATTTGATCAGGTATTGGGACAATTTTTATTGAGTTTCGAAAAATAAAAAATATATATTGACGGTCCATAAAAAAAAAAATTCAAAAATCAACTTGAGCATATAGGGTAGGATTTCATCCCAACTGTTGCATCTCGTTGCCTTTTGTTCTTATGATATAGGATCGATCCCATCCAGTTGTGACACAGAACCGTCATATCTGCTCTAGAAGTGTCACAACTTGCTGGTAGAGCTTACCAAAACATGGATGCCCTAGGTAGGTCCTGGTTGCATTATGGTGTCCATGTCGTTTTCAAACAACAATGTAGGCTCGGGAGTTCGTATAGTCTTTCCTGAATACGAGTTTGAGCCTCATTTGCATGGGTCTTTCTCACTCTTTTCCTTACCCTCAGGACTCCCAAAACATAACGGGTCTCCTTTTAAGCCCTTTTCAGACCCTTTAAAAATGAAAAGATTGTCGAGCGATCTTGTGACCTTTCACGCTCGTTAAATTGAAATTTGAAGTCACGTCTGCCCGGCGGTAGTTTACCCCTTTTTCGGTCCGGATGGTCAACTGTACGAACAAAGGAATACTCTATTGAATTTCCATTCTTTAGAAGAGTATCCTCAGGTAAGATTTTATTCCTTTTTCGGGCCTGAGGGACTAAATTTACGAAAAAGAAACCCCCCCCGAAGTCCATAGTTAAGCTCTTTTCAGACTCCCTAAAATTGAAAAGATTGCCAAGTGACCTTATTATTTCACACTCATTAAAATGGTCTAGAAGAACATTCCTGACGGAATCCACAGTTAAGTTTTTTTCAGACTCCTTAAAATTGAAAAAATAGCCGAGTGATCTTGTCCTTGTCACACTCATTAAAATGGTTTTGAATTGACGTCTAATCGGTGCTAGTTTATCCATTTTTCGAACCGACTAGACTATTGTCGAAAAAGGCACCCCACTGGAGTCTCCTTTTATGTTTTTTCAGACTCTCTAAACATGAAAAACCATCGAGCTTCCCTTCTCTGGGCTCGTTAAACTTACATTGAAGGACGTTACCATTGTGTGTTCTATCAACCGCATTTGCATACCTTACCCATCAGCCTTGTAACAGTTTGCTTCTGCGTCTTAACACCTTTGGCCAATGGAGGATTTTTTCTGAGTATCATTTCCCAGAACATCAGTCTTGTCCTTGTGCCTTGAGCTTGTATGTTTTCCGTACTCGTTCCTCCATTGTAACGTAAGATTCCTTTATTCTTTTTCAAAACACTATCAAAAAGAACAAAAAAATCAAATATACCCCGAAAAGAGGATGGGAAAAGTATTTTCTTTATTGGCAGCATAATGAGTCGCCTTTGGATAAAGCACATCTGTCTGTTTGTTTATCAAACTATGGGATGTAGTACGACCTTAGGAAGCTTTTCCTCGCTATATAGAGTTGTGTCCTCCACTGTTTGGTTACTCTTCCAAACATATGGAGAGTTTGAGTTGCCTCCTGCTTCGTAGAATTATGATTAACAGATATGTTGCCTGAGTCTTATCACTTGTCGTGCTATTATCCAAGGGAAGTTTTTCACTGAGCCTGAGTCGGCCCCTCTACAATATATCTCTTGTCTGCATACCCGGCCATCCTGAACGTCTAATCAGGTCCTTGTTCGAAATCACTGAAGCCTTCAGTCCGATCATCAAGATTATCAAGTCCATAACCGATGAGCCTTCGAAGACCTCTGGGTAGTGCAGTCGTACACTCATCTTACACTCCTACCCGAGTTTGGAAGATTTTGAAGTTGTTGCTCGAGCTCTGAAGTACAGCCATCAAGCCGAATCAGCTTCTGGGAGATGGATACTTTACATGTATATCTTTATGATTTCGAGATGTAGCTCCGTTGTGTATTATTTGTGGATACTATTTATAGTTATTTGACATGGATCTACAGTGTATTTGATTGGTAGCCATGGTTCTATTTTATCCTGAGCATGGGTATGCCCGCCTCGGTGAGACATTTGTTATTTTACAGACGGCACCTCCTGATTCCTGATTCTTGGGCTCACTCATTCAGCATATCAGTACAGATTGGTAAAATATTGGTAATGTATTTCGGCCATCAGATGCTCTTCTGACCTCACACATTAGGGGGTATCTGTTATAACCCTAAATTACACCACACATGCTCACCTGGCATCAGGCCAACTCATATCCCTTCATTGCCAAAACATCTGCTGAGAAACCTCTTTGAAAATCCTTTTGGGTTAAGTCACACGCACCCTAACCCACTACTGCACACGTTTGAACGTTGGCAGGCCTACTACAGCCCGTGTTTACCTAACAAAGCACAAAAGTAGGAAGTTGCCGACGGGACAAAAAGCTATGGGTCAGTTAACTGAAACTCTCAGCCATGCATGGCCGAGAGTTCATCCAAAACCCTAGCTCCTTCTAGCCTATAAAAGAAGGGGTAGGGGTACTATTTGGAGGAAGAAAATTATAGCGAAGAAACTCTGCCCAATTGTCGAATCCATCTGTCCCAACCCTTTAGCCTTTCCTCAAGCCTAAGGAGAATTAACGCAAAGCAGTTGGAGGACAAAGAAGAGGAGGAGCCCAGGATCAGGATCAAGGAACGGTGGTCGATCTCAACATTGATTGTAAGTTGATTCATTTTGAAAATAATAAAATAATACTTTTCCCGTCCCAATGCATGAGTTATATGTGATTTGTTTAATTTATGCTTAATTTCTAACCCTCCAGTAGAAAAGTAGCATGCATGCATAGTGGTTTGTCTTGATTGCAGGATTGTCTTTGGAAGGAGCAGCGCAAGCAAGCGGGCAAAGCGCAACGGAGGATCTACACCAAACATCAGTAAAGAGGTTAGTAGTTCCTTTCCATGCACGTATGTGAAAAAGGGGTTTTAAGTTTTGGGTGGTAGGTTAAAAGTTATTTCTTTACGGTCATAATCTGCATGCAAATCTGAACCCTAGTTTGCTAGTCCGTAGGGTATTTTTCCCAACAACAGTAATTGAGCATGGAAGTTTGGCAAAAGGGACTATATATAGTTGTAGGGCCCACATTGCCACCTCATTTGTACCTGCTGCTATAGTGAGTTGATGAGAGGTTTGAGAGGAGATTTGGAGATTCTGGGAGTTAGAGCCAGCCAATCCAAGATTTGTGAGATCCAGGTTAGTGGTCGTATCCTCCTGCATAGTAATTAGGTTTTCTATTTTGGGAAGGGCCGTACGGGTGGTCGTACAAAGGGATTTTGTGAGAGTGGGCCCCCCAGTGCGCAGGCGATCAAAGGATTCCCGTGCTAGGGTGCGTGGTTGTAATTGGGAAAGCCATGCATGGGCACACCCGAATGGGGAAAACGGGCGTGCATTGGATGCACGCCTGTTCGAAGCACAACTACGCATGTGTGCGTGGTTGTTTCACTGACAGTTGTGCATGTGTGCGCAACTGTGTAGCGAACAGGTGTGCATGAATGCACGTCTGTGTGTGTGACATGGGCGCATAGATGCACCCATGTGTTTTCGACATGCATGCATTGATGCTCAACTGTGGGAATAACAGGTACGTATATGTGCGCGCCTGTGGGGAAAATAGTCACGCACATTAGGCAAAGTTGGGGAGTGTAAAAAAAACTTGTCTTTTTTTAGATTTGGTGTGTTTTTATGGGTTGTGATGTCTGATCAAGTACTGTGTATGTGAATGTAGGTGACCAGTTGAGGATGTCGGTCCACTGGAGGGAGAGATACCGGGTGTGCTTTAGAGAGGCAGTGAGAGATGAGGAGCCAAGTGTGCAGGGAACTTTGGCAACATGTGGGTTACTAAAGTTCTTTGACTGCTCATTGTTGCAGGCACAGGAGTACCTGCTACAGTTTTTGATATCTATGTGGAGCAGTAATCTGCAGTGATTCATTGTGAAGGGAGAGAAGCTCACATTCTCTGCGATAGAGGATGTGTATTTATTGACTGGGCTCCCTTTTTGGGGAAGCCCTCTACCTGTTGATCCTATGTTGCCAGGGGATGGTCAATTGGTTGACTTGGCACGGACATATTGTATCGGGGAGGACTTTATGTCAGACTCGGTGGTGACGATTGGGGTGATGGACACCCTTGTGCATCGTTCCATTGCAGCGATGATTGTGAGGGTCTATGGATCCCTCGCTACTTAGCAGATCAATGGTGGTTAGTTGAGGATCATGCAGAGGGCCCTGGGTGGAGAGCATTTTGCCTGGGGCTTGATGCTACATATTAAGATGATAGGGCATCCTAACCAGTGTCGGGTTTCTGACTCCAGTGATTTTTCCTTTGGGTCTATCTTAGTGGCTTGGATCTTAGAGAGGGTGCCTATGTTGCGCTCGAGAGTTTTTTTGGATGTGTCATGTGCATGAGAGCCACGATTGATGCGATGGGAAGTTATCTCGGTTCGTCATGGGGGTGGGGAGGGTGGCCATTACTTTATGGCTGAGCCAGCACATGTGTGGCGTCAGATTCCATAGATCATCCTATGACACCCATAGGGCGGGATGGACTATCGTCAGGATCTTGATATGGTCTTACCTCCTCGAGAGGTTTGGGACCATAGAGGTATGTTGATGTATTTGATGGTTTGATTAGTGTAGCATATGTTTTATGTATGGATGGATGTTGATTCTAGCTCTTGTTTGTTTTGTGTGCATATGTGGGGCCACAGGGCTGAGAGATGGAGTTGGTTAGACCATCGGCTCACCAAGGGCCGGAGAGACCGCTGCGGGGGGATCCGCGGGAAGGTGAGAGACGTCGGAGGGAGGAGGCTGGTGTGAGGATAGTGGATGCTGAGAGAGCTGGTAGGAGGCATCAATATGATGACCCTGGTTTGGGACCTTCACATGCTCCACCGACAAAGGCTAGCAGAGTGCTAGAGGACTTTTGTCATCGATTAGAGGTGGTGCTACAAGGAGTGCATGAGGGCCTGTGGACGCAGATCTAGGAAGAGGGAGTCTTGGAGCAATGTGTGGGAGGACAGGCAAAGTTGCGGACCCTAATCCGTCGAGCAGCGGTAGCGGCAACCGCGATGACAGGGTGACTGCCAACTGGACCAGGTGGACCTTCAACTAGTGGGGCCCCTCCTCCTAACAGAGGACCTGGTGGAGGTGCTCTAGCGGCACCATGAGTGCTTGATGTGTTTATTTTTTGTATTTATAGAGGCCTGTGAACCCATAGATATGGTAGTGTGACCCCTATTTTGTACCTATAGGGATGAGGGGGTTCACCTGCCTATGGGCGATGTACATGTTGTACTATTTTTTGTAAACATTTGATGGCATAGTGATCGATATATATATATGGATATATATTTTGAAATCTTAGTGATGTTCACATGTGATGATGTTTTGTGATGTTTTTTATGATGTCTAATCTCTATGCTGTGACAGACTTTCGATGGTTTATGTATGTGTAATGGTATCTTGATGTGATAAATGCCAATCTAGCACTAGGTTAACCATATTATCTGCTATTTGATTGCATTTTCATGGAATATGTGTAAATGTGAGTGAATCAAAATGTCGAGATAAAAGTCTAACTTGCAAGTATTTGTGGAAGACGCATGGATCGCGGACACGGTACACATTGTTGAGGTGCAGGACAACGAGCTAGGAATCTAGTAAGATGCTAAGGTTGTGAATGTGGCGGTGACTGGCGTCAGTGAGGAGGCCAATGGCAGCTGTGTATTCTGCTTGGTTATTGGTTGTTGAGCCCAAACATATGCTGCTAGAGTGGAGCAATTCATGTGAGGGGGTATAGAGGGCCCAAGCGGCCGAAGCAAGATTCTGTGTCCACCGGCTAGCTCCGTTAGCGTAACCGATGTGGTAGGCCGATAGAGGAAGCATCTGTCAATAACACAAATGGTAGATCAGAAAAAAGGTGTGGAGGGGAAAAAAGAAGATTAAAAAAGTTACAAAACGTGTACAAAAAGAAAAAGCCTAGTGTAGAATTACTATGCTCAGGTGTAAAATTTCTTTAAGTAAAACCCATTGAGGGGTTCTTTGAGAGGGTGGCCTTCAGGAGAGACCAGGATGTAGGTGCATTTAGTGAGGCAGTGTTGAACGATGTAGGGTCCATTCCATAATGAATCAAATTTTCCATGGCCGAGGGTATCATGGGCGATATCGTAGGCAAGGACGAGGTCTCCTTCGTTAAAGGAGCGAAGGTTGACATGGCGGTCAAAGTTGGCCTTTGACCATTTTTTGGCTGCCTTGTTGTTCTATAATGAAGACCGATGGCCTTCATCCAGGGATTCTAGGTTCAGAAAGCATTGCTCCATTGGAGCAGTGTCAGGTAAAATCTCAATAGCAGTGTGTAAGGTGGGAATTTCGCACTCGATGGAGAGAGTGGCTTCGACCCCATGGATGAGATGGAAGGGTGTAAAACCAGTGGTGGTTTTAATTGTTGTGCGATAAGCCCATAGTGTTGAAAATAACATATGATGCCAATTGGTCTTATGTTTGTTGACAGTACGCTGCAACATGGTTTTAAGGACCTTGTTGACCGCCTCTACTTGTTTGTTGGACTGATGGTAGTAGGGGGAGGCGAACTCATGGGAGAAGCCTAACTGGGAGGAGAGTTCGATGAAGATCTCATTCTATAAGTGTTTCCCGTGATCGGAGACTAACTGTAGTGGGACTCCAAATTGGGAGATGACGTGATTAAAGAAAAAATATGTTGCGGTGTCAGCGGTGTTGTTGAAGGTGGGAATGGCTTCAGCCCACATGGTGAAGTAATCGACTGCCACGATAATGTATCTGTGTCCATTGTTGGATTGAGGGTTACAAGTCATGAATGCCCCATTTGCAAAAGGGGTCAGCGGTGATGACTGGGTGTAGAAGAGCAGGTGGCGCTCATGCTTTGTAGGAATAAAGCTAGCATTTGTCACAGTGTTTCATGGCATGGATACAGCCGTGAAACAATGTGGGCCAAAAGTATCCAGCTCGAATGATTTTTTGGGTGGTGGACATCCATGAGAGGTGACCACCACAAGCATCATTGTGGCAATCGTTTAGAACTTTGTCAGCCTCGTCGATGGTCAAACATTGACGAAGTATGGTTTCGACCCCTCATCGATATAAGATGTCACTGAGAAGGAGATATCGAGGGGCCTAATGGAGAATACGCCGACGATCATCCCTGGAGAGGTGGGGTCCAAAATTCTATGTTCAGAGTTAGATGAGGAGATTATCGTACCAAGGATCATCCAAGGGGATGTAGAAGAGGCGTTCATCGAGGAAGTCTGTATTGATGGGTGAACTGGTAGTATCTAAGGGAAATGTCGTAATGAGTTTGACAAGGATGAGGGCTTTCTTTCTCTTGGGTGTTGAAAATTCGAGGTCGTACCCCTGAAGGATGATGATCCATCAGGCAATTTTTCCATTAATTTGTCGGCGACTGAGCAAGTATTACATGGGGTTGGAACCTGCCACGACTTTGGTAGTACAAAGCAGGATGTAATGGCAAAGTTTCTGGACTGCGAGGACAATTGGAAGGGTGAGTTTCTCTTTGTGATTGTACTTCAAGGGTGGTCCTAAAAGATTTTTACTGATATAGTAAATTACATGCTCACGGCCATCATCCCCTAGTTGGACGAGAACTCCTGCCACTGAGACGAATGAGGCCGACAAGTAGAGGATATAGTCATGATCATAGTCGGGTGGACTAATCAAAGGGGCGTTGGAGAGCATCACTTTTAAATCATCAAAAGCGGTTTGGGCATGTTCATCCCATTGGAATGGGATATCATGACGCAATAAACAAAGGAAGCCATGTGCACGAGTGGCGTAGACGGGGACAAAACGACGTAGAAATTTATCTTTGCCTTGTAGACTTTGGAGTTGGCATAAATTCCAAGGTGGTGGAATTTCGGTGATGGCTTGGACCTTGACGAGGTCAACTGTGATGCCACATTGGGAAACAATGAACCCAAGGAGGCGTCCAACGGTGACACAAAATATGCACTTGAGGGGGTTCAAGCATATATTGTACTGATGACACCTGTGAAAGACGACATGTAATTCATCTAGATGTTGAGTGTGTTTCTTAGATCAAGCGATGAGATTGTCTAAGTAGGCGAGGATGATGCAAGCCAGATCATGAAAAATGTATGTCATGGCCCGTTCGAATGTCGCACCAGCATTCTTGAGGCCAAAAGGCATGACACGATAGGCAAAAGTACCCCATGGGGTAGTGAATGTCATTTTGTACTGGTCTGTGGGATGAATCTAGATTTGATTGTAGCGAGAGAAACCGTCCATAAAGGACAAGGCTTCGTGGTCAGCGCAATCATCAATAATTTGGTCAATGAAGGGTGCTGGGAAGTTGTCTTTGGGATAGGCGTGATTAAGATCACAAAAGTCAGTGCAGACATGAATAGTGCCATGTTTATTCTTGACAGGGATGGGTTGGAGACCCACGACGTATATGTGATGGGGTATATGAACCCTGCAGCACGTAATTTGTCAATTTCAGCTTTGATGGACGTCACTTTGGATGGATGCAGTGGGCATTGCTTTTGTCATACAAGTGTGATATCAGGCCATGTGTCTATACGATGTTCGATAATAGAAGGATCAAGGCCAGGCATCTCTGTGTATGACCAGGAAAAAATGTCCTGATATTCCTGGAAGAGAGCTTTGTAAGCTATAAGTTCTTCAGGAGAGCATGCAGCGCCAATGGTGATTTCCTCTATGATGCCAGGTTTGATGGAAATATCAATTTTGACAGTGGGGGAAATTTTAGCCATGTTGCCTTCTTCAAAAGCATCGGGGGCAGGGATAGGATTGTTGAACCAGTCTATATGCCCTGATGGGATAAAATCTTTAGTTTCGATCACGTATATGGAGACTTGACTAGGGGGATCAAACGCTTTCTGCAAGAGAAAGAGCGCTCTGTGATGGAGTGAATTCCATGGGCAATTGGAGGTAGTTAATTCCTTGAGGATGTCTTCATCGCAGTGGAACTGGTGAGAATGTAAGGGATCCTGGTGAGTAACATTGGTGATTGTCACCGTATGATTATCGTCTGATGGTGAAGATGTAGGGGAGGCGCAAGGAGCTTGCGATGATGTGCTCGACATAAACCAAATATCGAGATACTGTGGGTTAAAAATTGTAGTTGAGTGTAAGATTTTCGTGGGGAGATGTACTGGAGAATTGGGGGGATTTGGGGGAAAATCCTCATATAGGTTATTCATGAACCATGGAGGAGTGGCGAGTGCCTCAGGCTCAGGGGAGATAATATGAACAACATCAAGGATATTGTCGATACCTATGGAAATGGGGGGGGTGTAGGATTCTGAATAAGGGCCATTTGGCGATGCCTATACTCAAGGATAGTAGGACATTGGTATGTGAAATGATCTAGTGATTCACAGAGAGAGCAAGGGCGTCTCATCCATTCGTTAACTGAATTCGTCACATAGTGGATGTTTGTGACAGGAGTACTTGATGACATGGATGGGGGGGACTTTTGTTGAAATCTTTGGTGTACTGTCATTAGTGTCTATAGAAATTGGAGTAGCACAGGGTAATGGTGGGTGAAATGGCCATATTCTGAACAGATGGCACATGCGATTTTGATTAGCAACCCTGTGGTACCTGTAGTCAGAGACGTGGTGGTAGTAATAGGTGCATTGGGTGTAGTGACGAGCGGTGTGGTTGCTCGAGGAAGTCGGATTAGATTGCGTAACTCGGGTAGAGAGGGACATCGATTAGTGGGGTGTCCTTCTTGCTCGCATAGTGCGCAAGGAAGTCGAACTCGGGGGGGAGGTGGAGCGGTGGGTTCTTTCTTCTTCCTTCGGCCTCCAATTGTAGCGGTGGTGCCAGTAAGCGGGGGTGGGGGTGGTGCGGTGGGAGTGAGGACTGGGATCTGCATTGGGATTGCCTCTGTTTCGGGAGGGAGGGATGGTTGAGGAACCATCTCGGGTGGGTGCAGATACCAAACTGGGATGGAAAGCACCATGTTAGGTAGAGTAAGCGTTGTGGCTACCTAGAAAGCTTGTATGTTTGGTCAGGGGTAGAAGAAGGGGATTTGAGTAATGGCTTGGGGGACTGTCTCCCAAACTGGTATGTGACCCTGGGGGAGAGGGACATCGGGAACAAGTGGTGATGGAGAGTTCTCGGGGGATTCCTGAGGTAGGAGTTCTGCGACCAGTGTGACATCAGGAAGTGAAGAAGCCTCAGTGGGAGAAATGGTATCTCCAGTGCTAGTTCCATTGGAAGAGATGACGCATACCTGAGCTGAGGGATGTATGAGCGGGGGTGCTTCATGGTATGTCCGTAGCAAGGATGGGTCTTCTGGGGCCCATCTCGACGAGTGGGTAGGCATCGGGATTAGTGTGGACAAAAGGTAGGATGTTATCGATGTTGGAGGAAGGGTTAGGCTCGTAATGTAAAACTTGATTAATGGTGATGATCTTTCCGTTGTGAGGGAACATCATCGTGCAAAACACAAAAGAGGTGATTGCCTTCATAGCGTACATGTAGTTATGTCCGAACAAGATATTGTAATCGAGTGGGGCGTCGATAATTTCAATGTCGATAAGGATGTTTTTGCCCCCGATTTCAATGGGAACATTTTGAAAGATCCCTTCAGGAGAGGATGGTCGTCCATCATAAGCTCTCAAAGTGATGGCGGAGGGTATTAAATAGGGAGAGCCGAGTTTCTACCATACCGTTTTGGACATGATGCATGTGGATGCACCTTCATCAATGATGCATCGATGAACTGTGATGTTCCAAATTTTGACGGATATCTGGAAAGCTACCAAAGCGGGGAGACGAGGTTCTCCACAATCTAGATCAAATGTGATGAGTCTAGTATCAGCAGGGTCGAATGCCCCCAGGGCAGAGAGTAATGACTTCCATTGAGTGGGACAGGTTTGAAGAAATTCTAATACCGACATGGTAGTAGGGGATTGCACCAAGTCATCGACCAAACTGTAATTGTGTGTTGCCCTAGCCTGAGGATTGTTGACATTCCGTCGTAATGGGATGAGAGGAATCTGGAGGGGGGTTAAAGTGTTAGGGTGTGGGATCATCAGAGGTGGTTCTATTGTAACTGGAACTACTTCCGAAGTGGTGGGAGTAGATTCACAGGGTGCGCTATATTGACGACTTCGTGTTTGTAGAAGAATGTCGTCTTCACTGGTGAGGAGGATAGTGTGATCTACAGGAGTGCCAGGGTTTTGATATTGTCCCATCTATGGTGGGGTAGAGTGCATTTCTTGCTAGGTATTCATCACCCCTTGGTGTGGAGTAGGCTTTTGTAACACCGTTGGGGGGTTTGTTGCACGTATTGTTGTGGGGCCTGCTGAGGGGCAGGTGGTGATGGGGGGCGTGGTTCGTTCACGGATTATTTCATTCGTTTAAAGGTGGCTATTTGGGGGCAATGGTGAGTATAATGGTTGTATTCACAGCAAAGGGCACAAGGGAAGTCTTTCTGGAGTTATTGTTATTCTTTCCTTGGCGTTTGTTGTGATTTCCCCCTTGGGGGTTCTAGTTCCCTTGATTCTGATTTCCCCCAGCAGGTTGGTTTTGTTGGGGATTATTTCCTCCTGGTCCAGGATTATTATTGTTTTGGTTTTTGTTTTTTTTTGGCATTATTCGACTGATGGGCTAGATTTTTCATATTCAGTTGTTCAAATTTTTGAAACTGTTGAATGGGAGAGGGATGAACAAAGTTAACCCCGGCATGTGGTTGTCCTTGTGGTGGGGCCATGGGTTGGCGAGGATCGGGAAATGGAAAGTACGAATTATTTTGTGGAAATGATCTATATGGTACATAGGAAGATGTGATGCTTTCACTAGTGGTCAGGGTGTAAGATGAGATAGAATGGATACCAGAACTTGGTTGTATAGCCGGACGCATCATGGGTGTCGATGCAGGTCCACTCATGGGTGGAGGGGGTATAACAGGGTATGGTTGTTGGTAAGGGGGAGGGGGTTAATAAGGGGTTTCACCATATATCGGTGGATGTTGGGGTGTACCATACATGAGTGGGGGTTGGATGTACGAGTTGTGGTGTGTGGTGGTACCAATCAATCCATCTGCAAAGTGAGACATCCTAGGTTTTTCTTGGTCGAATGGTACAGGTCTTGGGATGCGATGTAGTACCGTATATAAGTATCCCGACTGCATGTAAATGAGATCATATTGTTGAGCCTTGTTGATGGATTCCTCTTCGTATTGGGGGAAAGTGGAGGCCACATCTTTGGCAAGGAGAGAGACGAGTGACCTGAGAAACCAATCAAGGCATTGTTGCTTGGTGATTTCTGCTTTGCATAAACTACATCGCTGATGTCATTCATGAATGTGGTCAGCAATATGTGTGGCTGAGGTTTGTTTAAACTAGGAGAGCAGTTCGAGGCCATTGTCATGGCGGATTGGTAGTTGAAAGAAGGTCAAAAATGTTTGGGCCAATGATTCAAAAGTCACATGGGACCCTGATTTTTCATCTACATACCACTTGGATGAAGGGCCAATGAGTGTGCATTGGAATAACCTTAATCATATGGAGTCGTCCATGATTCTATTTGAAGAGAACCATAAGTGGAAGGTCATGGCATGGTTGGCAAGGTCGTCCCCCGCCTTACCTTCGAACTTGGGGATGTCGAAATGTAGTTTGGTGGGAATTGCAGGCCATGTGGGGTCGTGTAATATAGGATCATTCGTGAGCTTGCTCAGATCTGGTATGTTCAAGGAAGCCAAGTATGGCATCTGAAGTGGCGGTGGAGAATTAGTTCTAGCCATTTCATGAGTGGTTTCTATACCCGACCCTTGAGGGTGGTGGGGTGGGGTTGTACTTCCCCCTTGGGAATAAATTTGCCCCCTCGCTTCCTTGTAAAGGAGAGCCGGTGGATGGTTGGCCTTGGGGATTGGGCCCAAGTAACATGGAACCAAGAAAATTTGATCCCAAGATAGTAGCACTCACAGGGGTGTGAGAGGGTGGAGCCGATGAGTTGGCAAGACTAGGAACTCCCCCTAGAATAGGAGGGAGATTTAGCAAGCGTCTAGAATGATGGGGATTCTGAGGGTCCCCTATGATGTCCGACTAGCAAAGTGAAGGTGTGCAAATGGTGATGAGAGTAATAAATGAACAAGAGACTTTGTATAACTTGGACCTTCACAATATATCTCACAATCTTTTTGTAATCACAAGAGCATCATACATAAATTATTTGAAAAATAAGCATATATGTGGGTAGGTGGATTTTGTCTGCATGGGAGAACAAAGAAAACAAATGCTCGTGTCCTAAAAAACATAACGTCCTTCCTCTCAAATAGCACTGGACCTTCCAATAGCACTTAACAGTGGGGTCTGAAGCCACCAGAAGAAGAACTAGTGAAGGATGAAACAATCAGTTATAATGAGGGGTAGAGGGTGCATATCCCAAAAGAGTTGGCGATATTTCCCAATAGCCACACAAAATCCGATCAAGGTGCAATTGCAGCCCACAATTGTCACCTGAGTAGATGTCCTAAAATTTGGTCACTAGGTACCTCGGTCAAAGTGCAGCATTTAGATTTTTGGCCTCGGAAATGGGTCATGGGCTGGATCCTGCCCAAGAGGTGGGTGCCTCAAGTGGGGACGCACAGAACAACTGGACCTCAGCCTTCAACCCTTCATGGGTATCTCCCTGCCTTATGTTGTTAGGAACACTTGATTTGGAGGATTTTAAAGTTCCCTTTTTGACAACTTTTAATGTTTGAAGATATGAGAACCAGATAATGGGGAGTTATTTGGATTTCTATCCCCGAGATCCTACCTAGACTAAAAACATTCTTTTGGCACCTCCTGTGGAGGAAAACTTAGTGAGTTTTCAGAAAAAAATTTAGATGTGGTTGTTTGTGAGATTGGGGGTGTGAACCAATCTTGTTCAAATTAAGTGGGAGTGGATAGTTCCTTCAAGAAAAGGGTGGGGTGTTTTGGAATCTCGTTTGGGGGAAACTTACTTCAACCTCCACGGTTCGAGACAAAACTATGTGAGTGAGTAGTGACTTTGTGTGTGAGCAAGTGATAAAAATGTGCCAAATTTTTAATAAGTTAGGTGTTACCTTACAGCATGTGGACTTCGTGTGGTCCTTACAAATCTTGATTACCTATATTACTATATGCCATTGGTACAACCTTGCGCAATTTTAAAGTCCCTAGAGAACTACCATGTGGACATGTGGGTCCTTACCAATCCCTTACAACTCCCTAATGTGATTTAATGTAAGAAAGCTTCAAAAGACTATCCTAGATTGTGGGCATGTATGGGCCTATTTCAATAATCTTTAAACTCCCCTAGTGATGTAAACTAAGAAATTAGTTTCAGCACTATCCTATCTTTGCAACATGTGGGCATGTATGGGCCCTCACAAAATTAAGATGTTTTTGAAAAGAAACTAAGAGTCCCAAAGGGGGTTGTTGTCCTCTCCTAAAGAGTTTTTCCTTAAGGGAGATGAAATATTCCTTCAATCATTTTTTTTATTCTCAAGATTGCTCTATGGTGCGAGAGAAGAGCATACTCTATGATTGAAGTTTGATTTATGGTCCTGATGCAAGTGTTTATATATGTGATATTGAATGATTCCAACTTAATTTTTACAATCAAAGCAAGCCATCCATGTGGCAAAATGAAAGAAAAAAGAGGAAAAATATGGATTTTAACCCCCTAAGTGCCTAGGTTTTGACTAACCCTTCATGTGGAGAGGGAATATAAGTGTGGTGCATATTACAAATTCCATAGAATCAATATTTAGAAGGCTATGGGCCTTCAAAACATCACAAAAAACCCTTACAATGTTGAATTTCTAGACAGATGCACGGGTCATAGAGTAGACAAGGGTGCATGTGGCACCAATGCACAAATAAAGCACAACATGTTGGTGCACATGCGCATAATGTGCTAAGGAGCAAAGTGCTCTTGACTCACATGCTCGGAAGGCGTGCCTATGGGCTAAAAAACCCGCGCACTTTCTAATACACGGTCAAGAAGAAAATTTCGAATGAAATTCTCCTATCTCAACTCTGAATTTAGCTTTTTGCA
This sequence comes from Picea engelmannii, assembly GCA_009831015.1. Taxonomy (NCBI): domain Eukaryota; kingdom Viridiplantae; phylum Streptophyta; class Pinopsida; order Pinales; family Pinaceae; genus Picea; species Picea engelmannii. The sequence continues at coordinate 195,218 of ML786299.1, read as the reverse complement.
GGTAGTCTTGGGCCAGTTATGATCCCTACAAGTCAAATAAACCAAAAAGAAGTGCTCAAACAACCCAAATGGGGAGGAAATTGATACCTATCCCCAGCAGAGTCACCAATCTGTTGTATCATTTTCATCACCTGAATGAGAAAAAGAGGGACACTTACAAGTCCAATTGGGTTAGTTGGACAGGACAAAAGTTAGTGCAAGATTTAGAAATGTCAAGCACAAGAAATAAACAAACAACTAAGCTAACAACAATTAAAGAAACTAAACTAAAGTGCATAAGGGAATTAGAACCAAAATTAACCAAACAATTGACCAATATTCATGCCACCAATGGATAGATTGTATTAGTGGGAAAACACCAAAGAGAAAGGGAGACTTATGGGTCCCCTCTTCCTCCAAGGGAGGGTTCCTGAACCCCCAATGAGAGAGATCTTCTTACAAATAGCAAAGTAAGAGGAAATGGTGAAAAAATCCGAAGCTCATTCACTCAAGAGGTAATGTGAATAGCCGAATGAAATTGTGCTTATATGCTCCAATGAGGAAAGAGGTTTCTTATAGGAGAATAGAGGCAGCATAACAATACAAATAGATTCTTGAAAATATAATGCACCCATGGCCTCTTTTTATAGCAAATCTTTCAGACATTATCCAACCGGTGTTTAGTGTGAACAAGGGGCCCTTTAGGGCACCTTTAGGTCTTTGACCATCCCCCCACTTAGATTCATCTCGGATTTGGGGGTCAAATCGACTTGAGAGATGAACCAGAAGTGGGTGGGAGGCTGACCAGAATCATTAATACGTCGTTCTGAGGTGTGCGTGGCTTTTTGCATCCACGGTCGCGCATCGGGCGCATGTGCACTTTCCCTGCGTTTTTGACTGGCGCACGTGCATGCACTTACTTTATATTCTGAGCGCATGTTGGTTTTATAACCAGTTGTATAGTTTGTGCCCTTTGGAAATGCATTTTTTGGGCCATGAATGAACTAATAGGTGTTTGGAGATGTTGTATTTTTGTAACCATTTGCGGACGAAATTTCAATGATAACAAATATTTCTTCTGGTGCCAATTAGTGGCCTATGCCTCCCCCTCAACCACTAGTTCATATTATTGTTGCTAGCGCATATTTTCCTTTATCTCAAGTTCAACCAGTGCTACTTGTTCACACCACTGCTTCACATGAGTCTATGCCTCCTCCTCCTCCTCCTTCAAAGGACCATAAAACCACACCACATTTCTCCCAGATTGACAAAGGCAAGCAACCTGTTACTTCTAATAGTATGGCCAAATCATCTTCGTCTGCTCATTCAAATATTAAATCAACAAGTAGTGGAAAAACAAGTTTACATGAAGTGCATCCTGAAATTTCCCAGTTGGAAGAAAAGAAGTCTCAATATGAGGACTTTATTAAGGAAAGAGATGAGTTTTTCAGGGAAAAGTTTCCTGAATAGTTTTAATTATGTTTGGACTAATTTTGACTATGACACTATATGAGGACAGATGGAAGAACCATGATATTTGTTTTTGAAACTTTTAAATATCATGTTAATTTCATGGGAGATACAAGTGTTTTGTGTCATGGTGTTTGAGGTACATGTTTTTGGTATGTTATATGATGCTAATATATCTATATTTGATTGATTACATGGTGGAATGACAAGGGAAAACTATTTTGATTATTGAAATGAAGTGTGCATATAGAGGGGAACCCCACCTATTTAGTTATTAATTATTTATTAATTATCCTTATCAATAAAGTTATGTGTCCTATTTATTAACTAAAGTTAATTAACTTTAGTAACTAAAAGTGATTCAACAACTTGAGGAACTACCTTTTAGAGAATAAAAGGAAGAACCAAAAGACAAATAAGACATGAGGAATTAGAGAGAAACATTTATGATAAGGTTTGTTCTTGTTTCATATTGAGATTTGTAAATTTCATTCTTCCATTTTCTGAGTTTCTTAAAAGGGATAAATCCTCTTGTTGACAACAGGATCTTTCTAAAGGTGGCAAAGAAGAAAGGACTAAGAAGTACTTATATTTGACATGCTTCATAAGGTCATTCATTTCTCTTGGTAATATGTGCAGTTTTATTAGAATACTTGAATTAATTCTCAGCTTTGATTAAGATTATTTTGCAGAGTCAAGACTTGGTGGACTTGTGACATGGTTGATCTAGTGTATTAAGTCTGGGTCATTTTATTTCAGACACCAGTTGTCTTTGTATGTTGTTTTAATTAGACTTCTAACTCTGATCTTAGTTCTCACCTTCACAGGGATTTAAAAAGAGGCATTTTGGTTGTAACTCGGAAAGACTTTTACTAATAAAATCTGGTTATTCTCAATTAAGACTTGTATTTCTGATTTCATATTGTTATATTCTTTATTTCATTCATTTTGATCTTTTTCAAACATTTATATATTAAAAAAAAAAACACACACATTTTTTTAGTAGAAACACATAACTTTGTAGTAGCATCAAGTCCAAGAACATATTTCTTGAGAGTTGATTGATATTTTTGCATAGGCTGTAAACCCAAAGTAACATTCTCACCTATCTTACCTTAGCCTAGTAATATTCAAAAATTAATGAGAGAGGACTTTCCATTATTCGCATCAACACCCCCCTTGAGGGATCAATAAGTAATAACAATAGTTCTCATTGAAAATTCCAATCAACGGACAACCCAGTCGAAACTCAATCGCCAAATACTCAGTCGAAACTCCAGTCAACTATTATTTTGGGTCTATCCTTAGTTGAAAACTTCCAAGCCAATCATCAGTAAGTAAGAGGAACATCGCACGACTATACAACCCATGATACACAATGATATGAAGTCCTCAAACATCTAGTCAAATGATTCCACAACAATCCATCAATCTAACCACAATGTATCTTGGCAGTCGGTACCGATCCACAATTTTGTCTTTCACATATCTTTTACAAAGATATGAAAGCATGATTGACATTCCTGCAATTTTTATGGTGAGGAAGATTATAGGGAACGAATTTTTGTGTTGGTTGATCAGAGGAAGCATGCTCAGGGTCAGGTTCACTTACATGAGTAGAACAACTCAACATATCAGCAACAATGTCATCTCTAACAACATACTCAAATTATGGCATGTGAGGAATAGGTAGTTGATCAATTTGTTTGGCACAATCAACAGTAGGTTGTTCTTCTGGAAAACCAGTCTAAACTCCTTTTGCAACAAATAGAACTTCCCTAGTTGTAGCAAGGCATGGTGTAGGTAGCGAGGAAACAATAACATCATATCCAAGAGCAATCTTAATGAATGGAGACCTTTAACAATTGATGATATCATCTAACATTTCATTACTCTTTTCAAAATTTAAGCTTATGTTCAACTTAATAGTTGTTTTCTCCAATTCCTTTCTTAAGTAAACAATTTCATATTCTAACTCTTCGCAATTTTCTTCCTTTTTCTTCAGCTAGATTCTCACCACTTCTTCCATCCTTCTTGCTTTTTCTAATTGAAACTTTAAGTTCATGATATTATTTTATGTTTCTTCAAGGATTTCAGACATTTTGGCTTTTAAATCACGATCCTCTTCTTCATATTTTTTCAGTTGCTCCTTTTGTTTAAATTTTTTTTTCCTGGGCTTCTTTATTTTGCTGAAGGCACACATGAGTTCTTCTTCAAGATCCACTTCCCCATTTATTTCGTCACTTTTCTCTTCTTCTGAGTCCATTGTTTCTATCCCTTTGTATTCATCAATATTTTTTTTGATTGCCATAAAGAGAGTTTCTTCTCTATCACTATAGAAATCGCTTTCATTACTTTCTTCAAACAAGTCACTGACCCCTTTTGAGTAGAGATTCTTCTTCTACTTATAAGAGTTCTTCTTCTTTTGATACTTGTCTTGTTTATGGTTATTTTTGTATTGATAGTGTTTGCTCCGTTTATTTACATTATGGTCTTCTTCATTATCACTACTTTCATCCTTTGCATATGGAGACTTAGCGGCAAAATGTCCTACTTTTCCACAATTGAAGCATTTAAAGGGCAGCTTACCTTTATATTTTCCATATCCCTTTTTGAATTTTCTCACAAAATGTGCTTCCTCTATGTCTGATTCACAGATGGAACAATCACTTTATTCGTGCTCTCTATTCTTTGTCTTCTTTGAAGGTTGCTTCTCTCTTTGATGGTTTTTTTCTCTGTCCTCATTTCATACTCTCTGAGGATCCCATACAATTCATCCATTATTATTGAATCAAGATCCTTCATTTCATTAATGGTGGAAAATTTAGCATCAAATCTTAAGGGAAGTGACCTTAAGACCTTTTATACAATCATTGGTTCTTTGACCTTTTCACTGAGTCCTTTGATGATGTTGACAATTTCATCCACACGGAGAAGATAGGCTGCAACATTTTCTTTGTCTTTCATTTCCATGCTCTTAAATTGTCTTCTATGAGTATGGAGATTTTCCTTCTTCACCTTGTCATCGCCTTCATAGATATTTTTAAGCTTGTCCCAAATTTATTTTTCTGATCCATAATGCATCACCTTGACAAACTGATATTCTGATATACCACACAAGATGGCATTCATGGATTTTGCATTCTTTTCACTAGGCTTCTTCCCGGTCACATCTGTTGGTGGATTTGTTGGAGCTATATAACCAGTCACTATTGATTTCCAAAAATCAAAACCAAGAGCCATTAAATAGGTTCGCATCCTTATGCTCCAAAAGACATAGTTTGTTATGTCAAACAATAGAGCCCTATTTGTGGAGAAACCTTCTTAACCAGCCATGTGTGCTCCCAAGATCTACCTTCCAGTGGTTATAGTGTTCCCTAAGGAAATCACTCTGATACCAATTGTTGAACAAACACTTATACCGATAGGGGGGTGAATTAGTATAGGACATTTTTTTACTTTTTCAAATATTCATCAACCATAAGAAAATAATCACATATGAGATCTATTAACTGCAGAACATGGAACACAAGATTTACCATGGGGGCTTCACCTTGTTGATCAACATCTTATCACGTTCATTTGATAAAGGGGGTTTTAAAATTATGAAAAACAAGTTCAATATATTGTAGGTATTGTGGGGGGATATAGGGTATGGGGTGGTTTATAGGTATTGGGGGTATAAGAAGGTGTATCTAGAAAAATATATGGAATATCTAGTAGAAAAAAGGTTTTTGTTTTTCAAAAGATGTATTGGAAGGGGGTAAAAAAAAGGAATTTGGGAGGTATTTTTCAATATCTAGTGAAATTAGGGGCATTTTTTAATATCCTATGAATGCGTATGCTATGTCATAGTTTCACTAAGTGAACTCCCCATGAGATTTACGTGGAAACCCTTTTGGGAGAAAACCACGAAAGTTCTCTTTATAATTATTTGTAGGCACCAACCTACTATTACTAATATTTGTAGCCACCATGATCTAGATTGTTTTGAGAATGACATGAAGACAAAAATATAGCAAAGATATAACAAGGAAATACACGAAGATATTTCAAGAAACACAGAAATATAGTGAAACCCAAGTTCTATTAATGAATAAGACAGAAAAACAATGTAGAACACAAACTGGCAGAATGGGGTAGCTTATCTCTGAATAGAAAAAGATGTTGGCTACGCTTCATTCGCAACAATATTTACATCACACTCCATTGCATGCTTAAAGATCCTCCTTCACCTCAATTATATATGAGAGAGTGAGAGGAGAACAATTCCCATGATGCATGTGGGATAAATTAATCTAAGTTTATAAAATGTCATAGGCATGTAAAACACTAGGACTTCTCAGGCGGTCACCCATCCCAGTACTACTCTAGCCCAAGTGCAATTAACTACGGAGTTCTAATGGGATACGGTGCATTAACGCTATGTTGTAGGCATGTACATAAGACCACTAGGAAATAATTACACAATGTTTGTAATTAACAAATGAAGATGTTATTACATTCCATTCCCCATCAAAAGGGTGAATATCATGGTTTATCAAAACCATAGGCTCGAAATGTTGATTCAATGGAAAAGGTGGTTGGCCATCGATATCCACCTGGACCATTCCTCCCCCCTTAGGAAGTAATGGTCCCCATTGTGTCAAGTTCCCTCTGGAGATGGGGAAAATTCTATTGAATTTGAACCTTGGTGAGTCGCTTGCCTTGTTGAAGTAGATGTCCTACTTGTACTTTGCCCGTGGAAGGATGTCATGAACCTGTTGGAGGTGTTGGATATATTAAATATATTTGGCTGCATGATCTGCATTGGTCTGAGTGTGGGAGGACTTTGTTGGTGAAGATGCAGCAAGAAGAGCTATATCAATGGGGGCTAATGGTTGGAACCCCAAGCACACTTGGAACGGGTCGTGGCCAATAGATCTACGTTGAACATGTAGAAGACTCTCATTCTCTTCATGATCCTCTACAATCTTGTTGACATGCTTATGTTGGATAGAAACGTCTTGGGTCGAGTATGTAGTGGTCGCAGTGTGTTATGACCCAAGGGGGGGCATATATATGGCTAAATGTATATGATATGACCCCAAGCGGGGACATATATGGGCCTAAATGTACATGTAATGTGTAAATACATATGTAATAGGGTCATCCTAGTGATAAAGGGGCCTCATGTGCAAGTGTGAATAGATATATATAAGAGATAATGTATTCATTATTGGGGAAGAGAATTGTAAAGTATAAATGGTATGTGGTTATTTGGAGGGGGTTCCCCTATTCTTTAAGGAGTTATTGTGTAACTTATCTATATTGGAGTTATGATCGATGTTGAAATTTTGTACATGGTGTGTACTTTTATTCTATTATGATAATTTAAGCATTTGGATCATTACATTTGGTATCAGAGCATCAATCCTAGGGTTTTCCTCCTCAATATAGTCATTTTTTAATTTTCGCTATAACCTTTTCTTGGAGCATTTTCAGAAGGTGAAACTTGGAGAATATTTACAAGACTTAGCATAGTACCTGTGGTACGAATTTCATCTTTTGGATCATTTTACTTTTGGATATACACTCTGTGGAAGATAGGGTATCTGACTAGTCCTATTGACTAGTTCCAAACAGGTGTTATGGGTAAAACAGACATAAATTATTCATAAAGGATCCAAATTGAGTGAGACCAGTTTCATTAGATCGGGGATAGTATTTGGTATTTTGGATACCATTTTTATAATTTTATACCAATTATTTTGCGCAGGGAACACTGTACAAGTGCGCTCTCTTGAAAAGGCCAGACATCAGCAAGGTGTGGGGAAGTTACCATACCTTCCACTTGGCACATCCAATTTTCGTCAGACCTGTGGCATTGCAAAGTAGAAATTTCATAGTACTACAGTTCACAATTTCAGACTTAGAAGGGTTGAAATTGCAGAGATACATCAGAAGTAAGGTATGTCAGGAGGACAGACTCCAAATCAGGGTTTCCAAGGTATGTTGACTTAAAACTATCATAACTTTTTATTGGAATGTCTGATTGAGCTGATTCAAAATCAATTGGAAAGATAAAACCTATAATATTATATTGGAACAAGGATTATAACTATTTGAGACATTTTTCATTAGTATACTAAGGTTGGAAGTCAAGGATTGGGGTTAGACCTCAATTAAGAATCAATGACAATACCTAACTTTAGTGGAGATGAAGATAAAGATGAAATTAGTCCCATGGAATGGTTGAGGATGGTAAAGGAATATTGTATGAGGATTGGTATAAGTCCTTGTGGGACATATTTTTATTTTTTGGGTGGAGCTCATAAGTGGTGGAGAAGACTTGATGAAGATACTAGACTCCACTCCACATGGGAAGAATTTGAAAAAATCTTCTCAAATAAATGGATTAGGGATAAAAAAAAAAGGAGGAAATGTATATAATTCAAGAGGAATTAAAAGAAGCAAAGGAAGAGATTAAGAACAAGGGTGATGAAATATCTAAGACAATATCCTTTAATGAATCACTCATTAAGGAGGTTAAGAACCTAAAGCAAGAAAAGACTAGCAAAGGCAAGTGGGAAAAATATGAATCAAGGGAAGATTTGAAAAACAAAGATGAAAAGATATGTAGATTACATAGCCATAATAAAAAAATTATTGGATGAGGTTCAGAGATTGAAAGAATAAAAGAAGAATTGTCAAAATAAAGAAGAAAGAAGGATCTTGGATGAAGAATCTACCAAAAGGTTGCAAAAGGAAATTGGCAAGAAGGTTGAAGAATCCTTAAATACGGATGAGGTGAATTCAAAAATGCAAGACAGAATTGAAGAAGGGTATCATAATTTGATAGATGGGGTCACCTTGCAGATTCAAAAGGAGAAAGAAGACAAGATTCAAGAAGGTCAACAGAAGATACTTGAAGAAGTTGAACTCCATCTAGAGGATGTACATGCGAAATATGATGGTATTGTCTCCAAGGATAGAGTAATCAAGTACCAAGAAAAGATAACCGAGGATGCCATTGTCTCTTAAAAGAAGATAGTTGAAACACATGTGAAGAGTGAAGAAAAACCGTCAAATGTGAAACCGTATCAACACCCTCATTACCAAGAAACATTTCAAGGAAGACAAGAAGGAGGATGCCAACATAATAAAGGAAGAAGATGGAATACTTCTCAATATTCATGGAACAAGGCATCACCAAACTACTCTTCAACAAGCTATTATCAGAGACCAACAACCACTACAAATTGGAGAAGCTTCAACAAAAATACATGGAATCAAAGGAAAGAAAATTATGCAATAACTAGACACCAAGAATTAAGACCGAAAAGAAATGATTTTGGATGGATATATCATCAACAATGGAATGAAGAAAGTGGGAACATAAGAAATGATATTACTTTGTTTCATCACATGTGAAGCCTTTAAATGAAAAGCTTTGAGGACAAAGCTTTTTGAAGGAGGGTATTATGTTATGACCCAAGAGGGGCATAAATATGGCTAAATGTATATGATATGACCCCAGGGGGGGGGAATATATGGGCCTAAATGTACATGTAATGTGTAAATACATATGTAATAGGGTCGGACTAATGATAAAGGGGCCTCATGTGCAAGTGTGAATAGCTATATATAAGAGATCATGTATTCATTATTGGGGAAGGGAATTGTAAAGTATGAATGGTATTTGGTTATTTGGAGGGTGTTCCCCTATTCTTTAAGGAGTTATTGTGTAACTTATCCATATTGGAGTTGTGCTCCACGTTGACATTATGTACACGGTGTTTACTTCCGTTCTATTATGATAATTTAAGCATTTTGGTTCATTACACAGTGACTTCAAGTTCACCATCTGACTGGATCATGAAGAGGGAAAACTTTATGGTCTGAAATATTACTTTGTGGCATTGTTTTTCCAAGATCAATGAAGTGGCAATAGTTAGAGCTACCTCTAGTACCCTGTAAAGGTGACCTCCCAGAGTAACAATGAAATTGTGGGGCCGAGACTCATAGATAGCATGACTTTTCTGTTGATTAATTGGGTTGGTTGTCATTGATGTCAACCCTTAAAGAAAGTCTGGTAGTGAATTTCGGTAGCACAATGGTTTGGGTAATGGACCCAAGTTTGTTTGATGGATAATGGTATGAGTTTTGATATATTTGCAGGTAATACTATTCTATATGGATCATACATGTCATGCATTTTCCGGTGGTATGTGGAACGTCACATAACTCCTCACAGTTAGAGATTTATGGCCATGTGAAGTTGGAGAACCCTCGTGAGTCATCTAGAAGCCCCAAAAGGTCAAAGTAGTCAAAGTGGTTGCAAAGAAGAAATTATTTAAATAATAAAGTGAAGTGATGAGTGTACTATAATTCAAAGAGGATACAAAATAAATTATTTAAATAATAAAGTTAATGGAGATATTACTAAGTGAACAAGTGGTTAGAAGTGGGTTAGCCCTAAAATAAGGAAAGTGGTTTAAGAGATTTTAGAAGGTAAATAATAAAGTGAAGTGATGAGTGTACTATAATTCAAAGTGGATACAAAAGAAATTATTTAAATAATAAAGTTAATGGA
>ML786299.1:156099-179205 GCA_009831015.1 Picea engelmannii | reverse complement strand
AGCAATCTTGGAAATGAATGTTGTGTGTGTTGTAATTCCATAAATCCTTTGACAATAATTCCAACAGTTCACTTCTCTCAAATGACTCTTCAAATGGTCTTACTGGTGGCTTCAAACTTTGATGAGATGACTCCTTCATAAGCCTAGTAGCTTGTCTCTTCTCTTGGAAATTAATATTCAAACAATAAAACTCATAGCCTCCCTTTTTATGATTGGTGACTCTCTACTTCTATGAATATGTTCTTTAAAAAATATATATTATCATAAAGAAACCAAAAAAACATCCTCTCAAATATTCAAACTTTATTCATAGACTTCCAATTCTTCCATGGTTAGAGAGATTGGGTTCGCTTCGCTCTGGATTTATAAGAACTTTGGATCTTTCCACTATAATACCATATTATTTTTCTAAATACACAAGAAATATTGCAAACATGATTATCAATGGACTTAACAAACTCATGTAAAAGATATGTTTTTTATTACAATGAAGCCATTGAATACATTGACATTGAGTTCTTTTATAGAGTTCATAGGTGGTTGGATAACCTAACTACCTAATTTAACCACCTTTTATAATAACCCTATTAGTGACAATTAATTTGCATGGCTAGTCACTTATACAACATGACTTTATCACATTATTGAATACATATACTCTAGCATTATCCATATACATGTGGCACTTTCCATGACAATCTTGCAATGCTCTCTATAATAGAAGTATTGAGGAAATCTCCCTATAGCTAGGCAGTCTGATATGTCAACAAACTCGAAAGTCCCTATGGAGATTGTAAAGAAATTTTCATCATGAAAACTTTGTAAAGAAATTTTCATCATGAAAACTATTGTCTATAGCCTCATTATATGTATTACTTGTTAGTCTTTATAGTAAATAGGCAACAACATTCCATTTACCTAGCTTGTCGAGCAATATTGTTAGATCAAATTCTTGTAGTAGTAACAACCATCTATTTATCCTACCATTAATACAAGTTTTTTTCATTAAATATATGATGGCAACATGGTTTGTATGAACAAAAACTTGATATCTAGTGACATAATGTCTAAATTTGTTAATTGCATATAGAACTATAACAAATTCTTTCTCAGTGACAGTATAATTTAGTTAAGCTCCAAATACATTATTGTTAATAAAATCAATTGTGAATGGGTTCTTGTCTTCTTGTTGGCCTAAAACTACCCCTAATGCTTTGTCAATTGCATATTAATGAATGTGAAACAATATATTCCACTTGGGACCTTGCAATACATGGGCTAAGATAAGTTTTTCCTTGATGTTGTCAAAGTTTGTTTGGCATTCTTCTGTCCAGCAGAAGTATTTTCTAAAATCTTTGATGAACCTTTGGTAGTATCATGCATGGACTAGAACACTCCTCACATATTTTTTCTTTTTAGGCTTAGGTATTTATTTGATTATGTTCACCTTAGCTTGGTCTACTTGAATCAATCCCCTTGGAAGAGATATAGTGATCTAAGACAATTCCATCTGTCATGAGCATGTTGTGTTTTTCATTGCTCAATGATAAATTCATCTCCTTTCACCTTTTTAACACATTCTCAAGATTGGAAAAGGCTTCTTGGAATGATTCCCATATGAAGTGAAATCATCAATGTAGATTTCTATAATTTCATGAACTAGAACTGATAATATGTTAAGGATAGGTGATTCGAAGGTCACGTTGACAGGGGAAAATACCTAGGTGTTAACATAAGGATTGAATCCTAGTGAAGAGGCCCAATTAGACTCTCCCTTGTTGGTATGAAAGAAATGTCTAGATTAATGGCATGACGACCTTTCGACGAGCTTTAAATGTGCTATAATATGTTCTTTTAGTTTTATTAGGACTAATAAACAGAACAAAGGTATACTATCTCAATGAATATTTGAAATATAGAAAATGTTGTTCTAAGACTTAACTCTCAAAATCGGAAGAAAGATAATTGTTAATTATTTAACTCCCGAGAAATAGTTCTACGGAAATTATTGAATTTAAACAATAAAACTTTCTAGAACAAAAACCTGATTTATCACGGAAAAATTCTTGAGAGTTGGATGAAGAAAATGAATTGAAGGAACTTTAAATATTATGTCAAGATAGCTTGCAATATAACAAGAAAAGTATTACAAAACATCCTCCCAAAGGCGAAGTTGTAGAATAGCCTATAGCATTTGATTTTTATAAACAATATTCTTCAATCAAAATCCATTTGGCCAATTATTGGTTTCTTCATTAGTTAATGTAATAGAAATAGTTCTTTTACAATACTTCTTCAAAAGGCATACCATCAAAAAGCCTTTCTAGCTTCCTAAATTCTATTATATATACGAATTCAAAAGTTGGTTATGATAACCAATTTTAACTTAACCCTCAAGTGAATTGGGGAATTATCATGTGGGGAAGTATGTTGTCTTCGGGGAGCCTTCAAAATTGGAAATTTCCTATAAAACAATTTAATGTGTTTATATATTTTAGGGAATGTACATTTTAATAGTGTGTTTTTTCTCACTTCTTCTTTGAGAAACTTCTAAAGATGTCATTTTCCGATGGTTGATACACTTTGTACTTACATTTCATGATGTTATATTATGTGCTCAAATTTTTTCAGTGCTTGGTCCACTAGATGGAAGCTTTATGGAGTACCAAGTGAAAGTAGTTAGCATTGAGTGGTAGTGTTTGTTAAGTACCAAATATCTATGAATGCATTAACCCCAAATCACTCACCATAACAATGAACACAAGAATATAGAGAAAATCCTTGAGGTAGGGTAACACCATATATTAATCCTTATGGAAGAATAAAACTCCTCGAGCAATCTTTGCTTGTACAATAACAATATTCTTCACTATGCATCAATACATTACTTACACTTCTTTATATAGCACTCTTTGTCTCCTAGGAACCTTCTAGAAAGCCTTCTCACATTTATTATATCTAACTACCATAGTGGGCATTATTTAATATAGTGAACCTAGTCCACCTTACATTGAATGACTTCCACTAATAATACATAACCACATTCTCATTGGGCACCTCCCTAGGTATACTACATTCCATCCCCCTTCACATGTTTCATCCTTGAAACAAGAGAAGAAACCATTCAATATGATTGACTAAGCAATGTAGCCAACTGGTACCAAGTACGACCATCCATCCATCCTAATGGAAGACAAACACGATGTGCAACTGTTGCCTTGCCACCCTGATCTTGCTCCACATTGTGCCAGTGTTTCCATGGGATTGGTTCTCTAGCCTGATGTCTTCCTATATTGTTGGTAGGCCTCCATGCAACTCCAAATTGGTTTCCTTTTTGGTTCCCTATTGGTGCATAAGTGTGTTGATGCTCACACCCTTTCCTTGATTACTGTTGTTTCTCTATATGATGTGGATGACAATATACAACCACTGTAGGAATTTGTTCATTTTTCTTCAAATCTCCAACACATTGTGCCTTTGATTCAATGACCCCCTTAGCTTCTTTATTGTGTCCTTCTTGTGGCTTTGTTTCATCTCCTTCTATAGAGTCTGCCTTTGATTTAACTTCGAACTCAACAATAACTTCTTTGCTAGCCTCTGTGGGCCCATCTTTCTTACTGAGAGACACATCCTGCAATGTGATCTTATTTTTCTTGTACCACAACTTCAAAAACTTATTTTGCACATTAATATTAATGGTACCCACTTATTCTATCCAAGGATATCCCAAAATAATTTCCACTTCATCCATATCCATAACATAAAAATAAGAATGCAACATGTGTTTGTCCATAATGATCTTCAAATCCTTAAAAATTTGAACATTTTCACCCTCAACCTATGTGCTTTGAACATTCTTTGCATGAACTTGCAATCTATTGACCAATTGAACATTGACAAAATTTTGTTGGTAGCTAGGATTAATAGAAACAATAACATTTTCTTTGTGAATACAACCATGAACATGTAATATAGAGTTTCCATATGAAAAGAAACCCTTGGCCCTCTCTATATCTCTTTTTCCAACCGAAGACCACCTATCTAAAAATAGTTTTTCAAATTCTTCATTGGAAAGTGCCATTATTTGGGTATACTTAAGCGAATCCCACCAAATCAATGCATCACCTTCTAAAGATAAATTTACCAAAGCTCGCCAATGGTATTGCCTTGATGACTTCATATATTTTATGAATTCTTCATTAATAGGGCCATCATCTTTTCCAATAAAAAGCATCTTGTTTGGAATAAATCTTCAACAAAAACTAAAGCTTAAAAATAACTTATTGTGCAAATCGCGTAACTTTTTCTGGAAAAACCATGAAAAATGGTTGAGTTTAAAATGTTCATAATTTTACTTCCTGGACTTTGTTTTGGCTGATGCTTTTTTTTTTTAATTCGGTATTTTTCCGAGAGAAATTCAAATATCCAATTTGTTTTTTCCAAATTATGCTTAGAAAATTTTAGATCTGAACCTAAATTGCACCATCTTTTTTCCCTAGAAAAATCTGCAAAAAGAGCCAAAAATGTATCCCTCTCTTTGTCCAAAGAAAGTGCTATGATACCAATTGTTAAGTACCAAAGATATATGAATACATTAACCCCAAATCATTCACCATAACAATGAACAAAAGAATGTAGAGAAAACCCTTGAGGTAGGGTAACACCATATATTAATCCTTATGGAAGGATAAAACTCCTCAAGCAATCCTTGCTTGTACAGTAACAATATTCTTCATTATGCCTCAATACATTTCTTACACTTCTTTATATAGCACTCTCTATCTCCTAGGAACCTTCTAGAAAGCCATCTCACATTTATTATATCTAACAACCATAGTGGGCATTATTTAATATAGTGGACCTAGTCCACCTTACATTGAATTACTTCCACTTATAATACATAACCACACTCCCATTGGGTACCTCCCTAGGTACCCCATATTACCTCACTAGGTATACTACAGTGTCTCCTATAAAATGTAATATCTTTATACAATCCATCTATTCCTCTTTCACTTCCACATGCTTTTGAGCTTTGTGTGCCACCATGTTACAATATCGTGTGTCATGTTCAATTTCATACACCTTGATCCTACTTAGCAACCTTATATTATGATCTTCATGACCTATTTTCTTCTAAATTTCCTTAATAAATTTCATTTGATCATGTGTTTTACCTTGTTTTTCTTTCCAAATAAATTTTTCTTATACAAAATTAAGAGCTGTAAACTGAACTCTTTAAGTCGAAATGATTTGGTATAGAAATAAATTTTAATTTGTACATTAACAAGGCCCTCTTCTAAAACATGATCTCCAAAAATTAAAACTAAATCTTGTGCAAGCTTGTAATAGCTGACCTGATTTTCTAATAAAGTAATCTTGTTTTCTAAATTATGCACATCATCTACTTATGACTTCGCCTCATCGAGGGTAGCATGAGTGATGTCTAACTCTAAAGAGAGAAATCCAATCAACTTGACTTTCTTAGTATCAATCACTTGTTCCTCTATTATGTAGATGATTATATTGTCCAAATCTATTCTTCTCATCCTCTGTGTCTACTTAACAATCATTTCTCTTCACTTATTGTATGTTATTAATTCTGAATCTGTCACTTCCTCATTCGGGTCTCGTATATTTTGATCTCCCCAGGATAAAGTGTTATCCAAGCTATCAGGTGTAGTTATTTGCTCCATCTATATATGTGAATTTCTTCCCTTTTATTGTGCCATTTTCAGGAATAACTAAATCCTCCATGGTTATATTAATGAAACTACCTAGAGGTGGCCTAGCTTGTGTATTCATTGTTCAGATGGTTCACCTATACGTTGTTGTCCTTGGTTATATTCTATGTCTCTTGCAGCTTCTTCCTGATATTTTTCCATTTTGTATCTTCTCTCTTGTTTATCTTTCTCTTCTTCTGATTTATTCTTCAGTTCAGTTGCTAATCTCTCTCTTTCCTCAACCTCCAATCTTACCTTCTCAGCTTGTCCCTTCGATATTTGTTATTCCACCCTCATATCCCTTTTAACCTCTTCTCTAATTCTCTACTCCTCTTCTCTCCTTGCTTATGATTCATCATCTTTGATCCTATCTTCATCTTCTTTCTTCACCAAACTCTCAGCCTCAACCAATTTTTGCTTGATTCTCTCCATCTACTCATTACAGGTCATGCTATGAGTGGGAGTAAAATCTTTTGACTTCAATATCATGAGCACTTCCTCCCATTTAGTTGAATTTTAATATGGCACTTCGTGATCCCACTATCCATGCACATAGGGCCAAGTTAATGAAACAACAACATTGTGTTTGGCAACTAGTCCTAGAGGATCATTCCTTTAGAATTGCCCTATGGAAACATGTACTCCAACATTGAATTAGACTTACATCTCGCTTGTTTAGAGTTCATTAACCCATAGTGCCCAATATACATGTTATAGGGAATAAAGTTTTCTTTCTAAAGTCTTTGGCCAATGATACATTAAAACCATTTATAATGGTTTGGTAAGCAATTTCCCTAAAAATTAGCCTATTAGGTACATATTTGGGTAATAAGTGAGGGGGAGCAATGATCCAAAATGGATCCAAGAAGGCCTAAAAAACAAAGTTCTTGTAATCACACAAAACTAGCACCATTGCATCTGTCTCGTCGCGTTGATTCTGACCATATAATGTTTTCCTCAAACGGACACCGTATGCAAAAGTTATCGCGTTCTGACTGAAATCCCAAACAAGCAAAAAGTCGATTGGTCAAAGTCAACAGTTAAGTCAATGCTGACGTCAACAGTACAACAGGTGATGACAGCATGATGTCATGATGACATCATCATGTTGATGTGGAATCACCAGGAGGTGACAAGTGTCACTCATATTCGGCATTTTTGGGCTAAGCTGGCACTGTACGGATTTGACACATGTCACTGTATGGATGACATGTGGCAATTTGTACATGACGTCGCCCAATGACAGGCTGACACGTGGTTTTACGAATGACAGTTGGGTCATACAAATGCTGACATGGTAGGGTGAATATCCAGTACGGACGTGCTGTGGCAAGACACGTGGTTGTACGGCAGATGACGTGGCAGGTGACAAGGTTGTACAGAAGTTGACTGGGTTGTAAGACAATGACGTGGCAGGATGACTAAACGTTGACTATGCTAGTACGGACCAATCCCGAGGTGACACATGGCCCAATCAAAAGGCACCTTGTGGCACCCTGGATTTTTCCAATAATGGCTAGGTCAAAAATTGTTATAACGTCCTCAGGATTCGAACCCATGACCTCTGTGGGGGCTAGCATCTTCGTGAAAGTGGGCAGACCACTCGGGCTAAGGGTGGTGCTTACTCTATAATCGATGCATTATATTTTTGAAGTTGACATTTGGCAAGGTTTGGGGTAAAGACCCGGTCAGCGGGGGCTAGCCCCATCCGACCAGGGGCTAACGACAGGGTAGTTGCGGGCACATGGGAGCCAGGGCGCGGCCATATGGACATGCACATAGAACCAGGACCTAACAACCAGGGCTCAACAGTTAGCGCCCATCCCAAGGCCACATGGCAATCCTCATATGACCAGGGACCCAGGTAAAGGGGGTTGGCATGCCCATATGTGAAAATTTGGGTTTTTAACTTTATATTATAGTTTTTATTGAGATTTCACCCTGATTTTGGTCATTTTTAGGAGATCTGGAGCCTTTTTTAGGCCAGATCTTGCGAGGAAGTTGAGAGGATGTTACCAACTTCAAATCTATACAAACTAGAGGTTCTTGGCAGCCTTAGAAAGGTTCATAAGAGGAGAAATGTAGTATAATTGTGAATCCAAAGTCAATTTTATGCATGCAAGCCATTGAGGAGAGGAACTTTGCGGGCCAATTCCAGGAGCTTCGCTCAACTATTTTTAGTGTCGTCAGTTGTGTTGGGTTCTTGAGGTCTGGCAGAACACAGCCAGACCAATTTTTAATCCATTTGACACTTTTCTAATGTACTTTTGAAGCTTTGAAGAGAAATAAGAAAGCCTCACCCACTAAGACAAAGGCCTGGAGACATAGGTGATCTTGCCGAACTCCATTAACAACTTTGCTATTATGGTTTGTTGATTCTTTATGCTTAATTTCATATATGCATATCTTATTATGGCTGCCATGTTATATCATTAATTCTTCCTCTTTCTTCAATTCCTAAATGATTAATGAACTCATGCTTTAAAACTTAACCATAGTCTTTAAAAGATATTTTCTGATCAAGTGGTATCAGAGCAGGTTGACAATTGGTTTTTTGAATTTGCATGATTACCAGGGAAAAGTTGAATCGTGGTGAAGACGAGCTTGTTGAAGAGAATCCTGAGATTGGATCGAGAAAGAGAACTTCTCAAAGTGAGAAGATGGCATCGGAAGAGGGACTTTCTCATGATGAGATAGAGTTTTGAAAGACCTTATTCGCCATTTCAAAGATGGTAAAGGTTTTATATGACGATTACTTGGAGTGGAAGAGACCGGTTCTAGGTGAATCTTCAAAGGCCAAAAGTGAAGAAGGAGAGGATCCTCCTAAATCTCCTCCTTCACTTCCTTCTTCTCCATCAACTTCTTCTTCTTCAAGTACAAGTTCCAAATCCACCGCAAGAAAACATTTTCATAAACATAAACATGATATGCCTTTACTTAAGCTTGATGTGAAGTTTGAATTACCCATGTATGATGGTGAAGTCAATGCAGAGAGGCTTGATAACTGGGTCAAACATATGGAAGTTTATTACAGTGTGCAACAAATCAAAGATGAGGCAACTCAATTCAAATTGGCATCACTTCGACTTGCAGGCACAGCACTCATCTGGTGGCAAAGCAAGTTGCAAAATGGCATGCAACAAGTGGGTAACGTATTTCCATCATGGAAAGTTTTTGTTTGTGCACTTAAAAAGCAATTTTATCTTTTGGGTTATACAGAGAAGGCTTTAATTGAATGGAAAGGTCTTAAACTAAGAAAGGGACAAACGGTGCAAGAATACACAAATGAATTTCGTAAGATGACATTAATGTTAGGCATTCCATTACATAGCCAAGAAACTCTTATGAAGTATATAAGAGGTTTACATGCACACATTCATAACACTATATTTATGTTTGGACCTACTAATGTTGATGAGGTTTATGTTCAAGCAACATACATTGAGGTAGGGAAAACATGAGTTGGTGTATCAGGGGAATCATCTTCAAGAAAAGAGGACAAAAGGAAGGGGAATGGCAAGAAAGCAAATTCAGTGACAAGAAGGGACGAGAAGCTCTCTTGCAAGCATTGCAAGAAAGAAGGGCATGATGATGACCATTGTTGGCAATTGCATCCTGAGAAGAGACTGAAGTGGTTCAAATAAAGGAAAGGTAGGCAAACAGCTGCAGCAGCAACACGACCAACAGACTTGGAATCAGATTCGGGTGATGAGTTTAAAATCATAGCAGTTGGTTTGACAGGTAAAATTGGTGATGGATATGATTCTAGAAGTAAATTGTTTCACATAAGGGTCATAATGAGGCATACTAAGATCGACACATTGATAGATAGTGGATCTCAATCTAATTTGATTTCAGAGGAAGTGGTTAAACAATTGGAATTAAACACTAAGATGCATCATAAACCGTACTCACTTAAATGGTTAAGCAACAATCATAAATTACACATAACAAACAAATGCACTTTAAAGATTGCAATTTCATCAAAGTTTGTGGATGAGGTAATGTGTGATGTGGTGCCACTCAATGAATGTGGAATGGTCTTAGGCAGTCCTTATTTGTATGATCACAAAGCAATCTTCTACAGGGAACAAAATCAATATCACTTAATCAAAGAAGGCAATGAATATGTTGTACATGCTCATCACTTAAAAGCAAATCAATCTCTTCAAACAATGGAACAATTAAGGAAGGCAGCTCATCCAAGCAACACACCTATAATTGTGCCAAATCAAGCAATTGATCTTAAGCATGAACATGAGATGATTGTAGAATGGAAGTTCAATCATACTTTGCTTCAAGATAAGCTAATGTCGTGCAAGTACTACAAACATATTAGCTCATTTGTGGTCATATTTCTAATGTTATCATTGCTAATGTTTTCAACATGGATGGTAGTGGCTTAAGTAAGATGTGAAAGAGTACAAGTGGCTAACAATATGTTGTTAGTTTTCATGGTTGTTTTGCAATTGATCTTGATGAGACATGTGCACAGGACAGAGTTTAAACACAGAGAGCAAGTGGGGTGGCCTATCCCGCACTTGATGACTCGTTAGTACCCTTTTGGAGGACCAAAAGGTCTTATTGGGAAGGTGTGATCCAAAATGGATCCAAGAAGGCCTAAAAATCAAAGTTATCGGAATCAGATGAAACTAGCGCCATTGCGTCTGTCTAGTAGCATTGATTCTGGCCATATAATTTTTCCCTCAAACGGACACCGTATGCAAAAGTTATTGTGTTCTGACCGAAATACCAAACATGCAAAAAATCAACTGGTCAAAGTCAACGCTGACGTCAGAAATACGACAGGTGACTTCATCATGCTGATGTAGCATCACCAGTAGGTGACATATGTCACTCATATTCAACATTTTCAAGTTGAGTTGGCATTGTACTGATTTGACACGTGTCACTGTACAGATGACACGTGGCATTCCGTACATGACGTGGCCTAATGACAAGATGACACGTGGATGTACGGACGACGGTTGGGTCGTATGGATGTTAATGTGGTAGGGTGACTGTGCAGTACGGATGTGACGTGGCAAGACATGTGGTTGTATGGCAGCTGATTGGGTTGTACGGAAGCTGACGAGGCAGCTGACTGGGTTGTACAATGGTGACATGGCAGGATGAATGGACGATGATTGTGTCACTGACTATGTTGGTACGGACCAATCCTAAGGTGACAGGTGGCCCAATCAGAAGGAACCACGTGGCACCCCGTATTTTGCCAATAACGTCAGGGAAAAAATTGTTATAACGTTCTGGGGATTCAAACCTGTGACCTCTGTGGGCACTAGCGTCTTCGTGAAAGCGAGCGGGCCATTCAAGCTAAGGGTGGTGCTTACTCTATAATCGACACATTATATTTTTGAAGTTGACATTTGGCAAGGTTTGGGGTAAAGCCTCGATCGGTGGGGGGCAGCCTCGTCCGACCATGGGCTAACGATAGGGTAGTTGCAGGCGTGTGGGAGCCAGGGCATGGCCATATGGCCATGCACATAGAACCAGGACCTAACGACTAGGGCTCAACAATGAGTGCTCAGCCCAAGGCCACATGGCAGTGCTCATATGACCAGGGTCCAAGGTAAAGGGGGTTGGCATGCCCATATGTGCAAATTTGGGTTTTTAACTTTATATTATAATTTTTATTGAGATTTCAGCCTGATTTTGAGAGATTTTGGTCATTTTTGAGAGATCTGAAGCCCTTTTTTAGGCCAGATAGTGGGTGGAAGTTGGGAGGATGTTACCAACTTCAAATCTATATAAACCAGAGGTTCTTGGCAACCTTAGAAAGGTTCAGAAAAAGGAGAAATGTTGTATAATTGTGAAGCCAAATTCAGTTTTATGCAGGGAAGCCATTGAGGAGAGGAACTTTGCGGGCCAATTCTGGGAGCTTTGCTCAACCGTTTTCAGTGTCACCAGTTGTGTTGGGTTCTTGAGGTCTAGAAGAACACATCCAGACCAGTTTTTAATCCATTTGACACTTTTTTAATGTACTTTTGAAGCTTTGAAGAGAAATAAGAAAGCCTCACCCACTGAGACAAAGGCCGAGAGACGTAGGCGATCTTGCCGAACTCCGTTAACAACTTTGCTATTATTGTTTTCTGATTATTTGTGCTTACTTTCAGATATTCATATCTTATTATGGCTGCCATGTTATATCATTAATTCTTCCTCTTTCTTCATTTCCTAAATGGTTAATGAACTCATGCTTTAAAACTTAACCATGGTCTTTAAAAGATCATTTCGGATCAAGCAGTGACCCCATAAATCCTCAAATATGTAAAATCCTCTTGAAAATACCAATTGCCTATGCTTATCAATTGCCTCTCTACTTATACTTGGATGCTCTTTGCAAAATATCAATTTATAGAGGGGACTAATGAAGAAATCACAAAGTTGTGCATAATTTATCTTGTATCTATTCTTCCACGTAGCTTGGCAATAGACATGAATTGGAGTTTCTACTATATTCCAATTCCAATTAAACCATAGAAAAGAGTTTCTAGAATAGATGATGTCAATTAAATACGATTCACGTAAAACATGGGGAATGTTTCAAAGTTTGGTTTTCTAGCTCTCTCAATGGCTCTACTCAAGGAATGAGACAAAATGGCAGCCCAATTGAAACTTGATTTTGTAGTAATAATAGTGTGAACTATAGGAACCAATGCATCTTTGAAGTGGATGTAGTTAGGCTATCCATATAGTGTACACATTAAATTGTGTCATGGCATAGATGCATGGGTCTCTTAAATTTCTCATTGTGTATACGCCATATATAGTTTTCCAAAAAATCTCTTATCCTTCACCCACCAACTTGCCATTATTTTCTCGATATCATTTTCCTAATGAAATTTCTCAACAAAACTAGTTATCATATACTTCTTCGATTGGTGAAGTCTGTAATATTTTTCAAGTTCTGAGGGTTGCTAATATGTTATACATCTCCCTTCATTATTCAACATAGTCCTATTATTCATGTCTGTATGATTTATCACCCTTTCAATAGCCTCTTAACAAGGCATAATTGGGGTCCTTATAGTGATGGTGTGTAAAAAAGATTTTATAATGTTGGTAAACACAAAATTATTTTTGTTTCTCATAATGGGGTCATTAAGTGGATTATATCATGATAGTCTTGTTCTCTAAATCTTCTATAGACTTCACCCCCTCCAGGAAAGGGAATTTGAGCATTGACCAGAGCTTTGGGGTCTTTAAATATGGGACATATTGGCTCAATTTTTGGTTTGGATAATTGAATAACTGGTCTGAATTGCTCAAGGGTAACCTCCATATAACTGTCAATTTGTTCAATAAGCTCTGTGATCTATTTTTTCCCTTTCTATGATTGTTTAGGAGTTCTAGAAGAAGACATCATAGGAGGCATTTTGTCTAGATTAATAATAAAATTGAAATTATTAACTTTATATATTTCTTTGTTGATACAAATTTATGATTTATTTAAAAATTAACAGAGTCTTTGTAATGGTACATAAATAAAATCTTCATTCAATTTTAGCTATAAGCTATAAATTTCAATGAAATAAATAGAAGGAAGGTTTTTCATACACTTACCTGGTTGATCTAAATTGATAGCTAAAATTACCAAGCTCTAAATTCTACCCACAATGAATGCACTGATAACCATAATGTACCTATAAAATTGTTCATAGGATGTTATAACATCAAAGTTTTCTACTCACTTTGATTGTTCAAAAGCAACTAAGATTTTTGATGAGGAAATAACGTGTATAATAAGTCTTGTTTATGTAGAGTGAGATTTAAAAATTATATCATGATGAATTCATAAACTTGGAGATTTGGAATCATAATGGCCACTCCATTCAAACATGACATCCTAACTACTAATACAAAAATATTAACTACAGTCTGATATGGTTTCAACAACTATCGGGTGAACTTTTCACTTTAATCAGCGTTGAAATCAAACTTTTCATTCCATGAAAATTTTAAAAGTGAATTGAAAAGGTATGGTGATCAACAATGACAAAAGCTTTAATCGAAGAAATATTTAAAAACTCATTTTTAAGAATTCAAACACAACTCTGATGCATTATCCTTTCAAAAAGGTATCGATGAGTTTTAACACATTTATTGGAATTCATGTTTTACTATGTGTTGATTAAAAGCTAATTGTTTCTTCTGATTGTCAAAGAAAGTTTAAAATTTACTTCATCGAGTGCAATATTATCTTTCCATCAAAATCCTATTGATACTTTATTCGAGGTCAAAAGTTTCTTTTTGCTCCGATTGAAAATTTTAACCCTATCACATCATTATCGGAGTTGATTTGTTACTTATACCAGAGGTCTATCTTGAATTTTATCGGAGTATGAAGTTTATTTTAACTCAAATCGCATCGCACTTTTTCTCACAATAGAATGATTGGAGAATACCTTGAAATTTTATAAGGGTAAGTTTTTAACATTCATTGGAGTGAAAATCAAACTTTTGTTTCGATCGTCGGAGGATGGTTTTCATAATTGCTTATTTTGTGCCTTCAGAGTTTCTTTTTAAATTTTGTTCCCATGACACGATTAGAGATTTATTTCATTTTTACAAAAGTGAAAGTTCCAACCTTCCTCCAATAAGTCAAAACTATCGAAGTAGGATTTTAACTTTCATCAGAGTTGAAAGTGAAGTTTCTACTCTGATGCAAGTGAAAAAAATTCTCCGATAAGGTTTTAAAAGCTATCTTGAAACTTTGACTTAGAAATTTTTTGAAGTTTTTATGAAGCAAAATTTCAACTAAGACAAAATCTTGTTTTTGAATAAATTTTCATCAAACTTTAAAAAAGTATGAATTTATAAGGGAAAATCTAAAAGGAGAAAGAAAAAGTGGTACCTATAAATTTAGAAAACTTTAGGGTGTGTCAAGGTCTCAACAAATGGCAATTTACTAGGTGAATCTAGAATCATTGCATATTTAGCCTTTGCTTAGAAACCAAACTCAATTTCAAGTTAAGTATAAGTTAAAGAAAACTTGAAAACAAGTAAGCACTCATACTTTTGTCCTCAAATTAACTTTAGATTTGCTTCTTTACTTTGATGTGAAGTACTTAGTCAATAACCCAAAGATAATGAAAAAATAATTTCTTTGAAGCACAACTTAGAGATAAAACAAGAATTATAACTATTAGTTGTATTATCACTATTTGGGATTTATTTGTTCAATTCCCCAAATTACTTTATCGTTCTTCTGGTGTCTCTCCACTGCCCATGAGTGTTCATAACCTAAACAAATACACCCCAAAATCATAGATCTTGCTCTGCTACCAGCAAGCGTCCCTAGCCTTGGCAAAGATATCTGCATTTCCTCATTAAACACATTCCACTTTTGGTTAAATCATCTTTTTTGTGAAGAGTTTAACCTTTTAATGGTACTCTTTTTTCTTTTCTTTTTTTCCTTGTTTTTATCAAGTCTCTTATATTATTTTATTTTTTTATAGAAGAGAAGAAAGTGGAACAATTAACTTAGAGGATGATATATACTTCTAAAGACATGAGTAAAGTATTTGGGTGTTAAGATCTTCCCTCCCAAGAAAAATGCCTTTAGTCATACTCCCATTCTAACTCAAGTCAGCCAAAATAGTCATGAATGTGATTAAGCATTCTCCATTGGATCCTACGAGTTCCTATAATAATAGACTATCAAATATTTCCAAAGTTTCACAGAAGAGAAAATATGAATTACTTTATGCTCTCAAACTCAACCAAAACTAACTCGCTTTACTTTTGATCATAAAGAAAAAAGTAAGGCATGGCCATGAAAGACTCAAGTTTACACTAAATGTTGAAATTTCTCCATACCTTCCAAACAAAATGTGGAAAACAAAAAGTTGATTTCTAAATTCATCAAAATCAAAAGGACACTAATTGATTTAAATCAAAACTAAAATCAAGTTCAAAAGCATTAAATAAAACTAAGAATTAAGTATATACAACAAATTTCCCTTTTGAGACAATCAAGTGAAGTATTTATTGAGGATCTAGTCATTATCAGGAAGGTGATCTAGATCACCCTCTAAACTTTGTAGCCTATATGTGCTAGTTCTTATCTTTTCAGCAATTTGAAAAGGGCCAAGCCACAAATTTTGAAATTTTATGAGTTTTACTTTCAACTCATTGAATTTATCTCATTTCAAAACCAAGTCACATGTTTAAAAATTCTTATCACCAGCATTGTGCCTATCAAACCATCGGTTCATTATTTGTTGGTGAGAAGCAATTTTTTCCATAGATTTCTCTCATTTCTCCTCTAACATGAGTAGTGTATCAATCATGTTTTGGAGAGTAGAGGAAGGTTGACCTCTAGAAGCCTAGGAAATTTTTAAGGAAGACAAGAACACATTTGGTGGTAAATTTGTTTCTTGCTCATGCACCAAGTAATATGGAGATGTACATAATGCTCCCTCGGGTGTTATCTTGTCTTCCCACAAGGCATTAGGTAAATCATTATGCCATTTCCTATGGTTTTCCACTATTGTCTTATTTATAATACGAATCATATTCTTGTTAGTTGATTTAACCACTCCATTTCCTTGTGGATAGTATTATCTGAATAATGAAGAATTATTCCTTTATCTTAAGCGAATTCAAACAATTGTGAAGAAGAAAAATAAGAAGCACTATCAAAGACGATAACCAAAGGAATACTAAACCTGGTAATTAGATGTTGTTCAAGAAATGGAATGATTAAAGAGTGGCAGGTGCATGGGATCATATCATATCCTGAAAGAAAAATGGAAATAACATTTTCCCAGGGTCTAGGAACGCCCATAAACAACCAAGCAAAGGCTTATGCTCTTCTTCAAGAACTCATCATCGCAAATAAATTCAAACACAAAATCATTAATTGTCATTGAATATTCCAGTGTAATTATAAAATTGATGGCTATGACATCAATTCTTATATATAACAAGCTCGTGTTGATCATTGCTTGAATCAATAAGGATTTTTGTGGCCTAAATAGGGTCTCATTCTTTCAAGTGTTCAGAGAATCCAATTCTCAAGTTGATTTGTTTACTAATGAAGCCACCACGGTTAATTAAGGAATTCTAAAAAAATGGGTGGTGATTCCATCATATAATCCTCTAAGCATCTATGGGTTATGAATTTAAGGCATGTTTCATCCTCATTAAGTAATGCATGATCCATTTCCTCTCATATCATTCCTCAAGCGCAGGGAGAGGATATGAAAGGACATGCACCGATATCCTTCGCATGTAGGAATGAAACATCATCACGCCTATTAATCTCTTCTATATTGATCCAAGTGATCAAAAATAGCTCAAAAATAAAAATGCTCAAAAATGCTCAAAAATGGTACCATTGCGTAGATCTCATCCTCACGATCCCAACGCAACTTGAATGGGCTCAAACAAAGTTTGTATGGCTGAGATATCGTGTTTTGTTCATTCTCCCAAACATGCAAAATTGTTGACTATGCAGTCCATAGAGTCCGTACATGTTGACTGCTACCCTCCAGAAGACAACTACCGTAGAGAGGTAGAAAATCAATCTGACGTTGGAAGTGTTATTGCTCCTCCGTTAGATAACTCAGAAGGCACTTTGGTTACGGTTGACAATCCCACTACATTTGTGTCGGTAACCCCTCTCGAACCACTTTTGGTTCGTCTAGACTCATTTGGGAACATCATAGATGAAGAGGTCCCATGATTACCGAAGAGGATTTTTACCGAGACATATATGGGATCCATAGAACCAATCTTTGGTGATGAGTATAGGACTAATGTTCGTCCTAGCACCGCAGTAGATACCAATCCCACACCTGCTCGTTCTGTATGGAGGACTTCATCGGGACGCGATCTCTATGAACATTTTGAATCCTTTCGACAACCCTTTCATCCTCATGACCCTCCTAATGAAACAGGACCATCCGGTCAAACCATGAATCACCTAGTCGATCAGCTTATTAACCCTACTCTTACACCAGCACAAGTCCATCCTAATGTTGGACTCATCACCTCTACTCATCTCCAAGGCACTTCAATCTCTACCCCCGTTTCTACAAGATTTTACTCTACAGCTCCACATGTTCCACACGATCTTGTTGGGACACCTCTTAAGCTGAGAATGCAAACCCCTACTAGCCCAACACAACCAGCTGGAGGGAAACCACCATCTAATGAACCTTTCCCTTCTGGAGGACTACCTTTCCATGGCGTGCCTACCCCTCCTGGGGGACAGCCCCCTTTTCATGCTCCTCCTAGAGGGCAACCTCTGTTTGCCAGTCATTCCCCGGTCGTTAATCCACCACTGGCAGAGGGGCAATCTTCGTTTGTTGGAAACCCTTCACAATCCTGGGGAGTATCTTCAGGAAGCACTTTCATTCAACTCCACGTTGGGGGGCACTCATCTCATAATCCACTAGGAGGGGTATCAAATCATGTTCCTTCTGGAACATCTTATGAACAATCTTATCCGAGCATCATCCCAAACACCACCTAGAGTTCTTCGGGTGTTATCGGACTAATCGGTAGGTGCGGACACTAACTGATCTCCCTAGATCCACCTAGATCTAGAACAAAACACACCAGAACATGATGCTTTCCTTAAGTTTTAAATATTGAATTTACCAACTAAAGAGGGATGGGTGACATACCGTTTAAATGTCGCTTCCTTTTGCCATCACCATCCTAGCTCCATTCCAACGCTCATACAATGATGATCTTGCAAAAGAACGCAACCAACCAAAGTGATAGCAATAGCGTAAACTCAATATAAACCTATGTATGTGATCAAGGAATCATACAATAAAACACAACAAGCTTTATAGGAAAGAATCATGTTACTATATCATATTAAATGTGAAAGAGAGATTACAACCATGGCCTTGATGTCGTAAAGTCCCTTCCAACTGTCCTTCGTTCCCCACACACTTACACTCCAAGAATTCTGAGAGCATAGATCTGATAGCTACTCATAATCTATCTTGACAAATCAAATCTCAAAGCCACTCTAACCAAGCTAATAATTCCAAGCCAAATCCCAAAAGCTCCAAGCTAACCAAAGCTAACTTTCTCCATGAGAACTCCTCTCCTTTTATAAGTTGAAGAGGATAAGGTGAGGAGGTTAGGATGATCCCACTAAATCATGAAAGCGAGTAAGATCCAAACCATTCGAATGCCACCTCATCATAGAAGTTTCTCCTTCTAGAAGATTCGAGAAAACGCTCATTTTTCCCACGTGTAAGCATTCTCGCACCCTGCCTATAGTGCAACCTGCAAACCTCTTGCAACCCAGCTATGGTGCAACCTGCGAGAATTAGGCATTCTCGCACCCTGCCTATATAGCAACCTGCGAACTTCCTTTTTAACAAGGTTTTTATAAGGGAAAATGCAACTTCTTTTCTCAGGAAAAGTTCTTCTCCCTTCTCTCTTCAGGAACTCAGGCCATTGATCCCTCTGAAGGCAATAGATAGGTTTACATCATTAACGGTCATAGGGATGACGAAAATAATGTGTAACACCGGGACCACAGTCTTATCCTCCTCATGGATCTAATGTCTATCTGCCTCCAGGATCGACTCCTTACCATTCTCAAGGGAAAAATGTTTATCCTCCTCATGGACAAATAAATCACTCAGCCTATAATGCTCAAACCTCACCGGGTTATGCAAATGTTTCTCATCCATCATCGAATCTTGTTTATCTTTGCCAGCAACAACCGTATGTAGGAGGACCTACCGTTTACAACTATCCACCTAACCCAGTTTATGGTCCTACTGGTGTTCCTATGCCACACCAGTATCATCCGCAAATCAACCGACAGCTACCTTTCCTTGCGACTCTGGATCTCCCAGACTTGTCTCGGTTAACTAATGATCCTATTTTTCATTCACTGGTTTGGCCAGTCATTCTAGCTAAACTTCCTTCTAATATTCCGAAATTTGACGAAAAATCTGGCGAAGATCCAAACAACCATGTGATGACTTTCCATTTGTGGTGTTCATCAAACTCCCTCATGGATGATTATCTACATTTGTGTCTTTTCTAGCGAACACTTACAGGCTTGGTAGCAAAGTGGTATATTGAACTACCATGTGCTTCTTTTCATGATTTCAATTCCCTTGCCATGTCTTTCCTCACGCACTTTCAACTGCCTATTCGCTACGAGACAGGTACTGAACTCTTGACCTCCCTTCGTCAAACTAACTCCGTGCATATATTTGACCATATTCATGAGTGGAGGCGACGATAAAGGATGATCAAGGCAATCATTCCTGACATATTATTGGCGGAATGGTTTACTAAATCACTTTTACCCCCGATCACTCGCGATGTTGCTATGGGTGGCACGGTCACTGAGGAACAAGCCATCGCTCGGGATCAGTATTTAGATTTGGTTTATTCCCAATTTGGTACTTTGTATGATTTTCTTTCGAATGTTGCTCGAGCTAATATCGATCCATCTAAGTCGTCATCCTCATCTCATGCGGATGGTATTATCGATTCCGTCAAAACTCAATCTACTTCCCAATCGCTCACACTCTCCTCTACCTCCCCCCAAACTCAGATCTCTGAGGTGAATGCAGTTCAATCTGCCCCTTCACAACAATCCGGAGGTAAGAAGAAGACAAAGAATAAATCAAAAAATAACAATGAACAACAAAAGAATCAAGCTCAAACACCTGCTACCAAAAAGAAACCACAATGGAAACTGAAATTCTTGTGTATCATTTGTGGTGACGATCACTACACTCGATACTGTCCACTTCACAGTGAAGTGGCCAAAATTTTCCAAGGGAAGTCACAACTCGTTGTGCTTACTCAGCCTTTTCCACAGCAGCAATCCATGGTTGCTCAAACCCCTTCTTCTGGGAGCAGTTCTAACCATCCTAATGATGAAGCCTCGTCGAGTGCACATATTTATATGTTTAATGGGATTAATTTGACCACTCGCTCTAAGACATATGACACACCAAGTAACCCTGACAAAGGAAAAGACATTAACGGTACCGGTACTTTATCGGATCCATCACCGTCCTCCGTTAGTCTTCCATCAGTTAATCCTCCATTTGGACCACTTCAGATTGAGAAACCCACGTTTGACTCTATCTTACGCCCTCCTAAGAGCACTATCCGCAAAGCTACCTTTAATCCTAGTTCACGTGCCACCCAGAACTACAAAATTGTTGAAGATTTGGCTCAAGCACCGTGTGCTATGTTTGCATTAGAAGTTCTACAGCACTGCCCCAGTCAACGTATGCTCTTGGCCGCTATTGGCGATGTTGATCCTGAGTCCTCCAACCAGATCATGTTTAACCTGGACAATTATGCATCTCGACTCTCCCACCAACTTGCTTTTCAAGTTGATGTTGTTGTTCACAATCAACAAATCCACCGAACTATTTTGGATGAGGGAGCCTCGACTTGTGTCATGTCTTTAGCATGTTGGAAAGGTTTAAAATCACCAACACTCAACAAATCCCCAACGATGTTACGTGTCTTCGATGGGCGAGGTTTTCATCCCCATGGGCTTTTACAGTCCCTGCCCATCCAATTGGGTGGCAAAACTGTTACCGTTGATGTCGAGGTGGTTGATGCTCCCCTCGATTACAACTTGTTACTTGGAAGAAGTTGGTTTTATGCTATGACTGTCGTTGCCTTGTCAATTTTTCGATGTGTCCAATTTCCTCATCAAGGCAAAATTATCACTGTTGATCAGTTGGATTTCTGCACGACTGATGCTCGTGCTCCCGCTACCAACAATATTCCTTTCTTGGGAGACCACAAGATCACATATGAAAGCGTTGGTGTTGGCTTACTAAAAGATTCTAGCCTCATGGGTATCTTCCCTACACTACTTCCACCAAAAACACATCATATTTCCACCGTTGATATTATTTCGACCGCGGTTTATCAATCTTTGGAATCATCTGACTCTTGGATTGTACCTCATCCATTGGAATTCAATGCACTTTGTGACACCGTGCCACTTGGTCCAGCTGAACCATCATACATTTCTATCCAATCTGCTTCTCCCTCGTCAGATGACCAACACCTATTGACACCTAACATTTCCTCGATGCAATCACGGTTGAGTTCCTTGTCGTCTACAATCGACTGCATTTCCCCAATTTTTCCTTTTGATGAATCTATTCTGGAAATGCTTCGCATTGACAAGTTACCTCAGGATAATAACCATTACCGATCCTCTTTTCTTCCCCCTCGTAAAGAAATTCGGAAGGATATAGACTCTATCTCCCCTCCTGATGTTGATTTTCCATCGTCTCCCATGCCTTCGACTTCCAATGATTTGGATCCAGTAGTTGACATGGTGATTTCTTCGGTAGGGTTATTGGAGCCTGATCTCCTTACTCCTATCGTGACCCTCGACATGTGTTCCTTCCCGAGTGATTATCTTCCATCCAGCGAAGATCTCCTGGAAGCCATGACTGAGTTTTATCCCTTGACATGGTATCCTTCCAGAGTGTTATTCTCTTGGAAGCCATGATCAAGAAGCAATTACGAGCATAGTTTCCCTTCTCTGTGGCAAGCTCGTTAAAAAATGAAACAGAGGCTCTGAGCATAGTTTTCCTCTCTGTAGCAAGCTTGTTAAAAAAATGAAGCAACAATCTGGTGATCGAAACCAGAACCTCGAGCATAGTTCTTTTCCCATGTCAAGCTCGTTAAAAAATGAAACAGTCACCTCTCTTGAACCTTCTTTTCATCCACCCTTCTCCTTTTTCTCATCTACTAGAGAAATTGGTGACAACCTCAAAGTCGGTGAATGAATTGAAGCTTGGAGGGCATGTCTCTAGCCTTTGATGATCCTTCTAGAGTTAAGCCACTAGCTTTTCAAGTTGGGGGGCATACCGATCTTAGTCTTTGTTCTTTCTCGTGCTCGTAAATACATGAGAATGCATCCAGGTAGACTTTTATCTCTTTTTCGGACCTGTATGGATACACGAAAAAGGAACCCTTGGAGTCTCCTTTAAGCTCTTTTCAAACTCTCTAAACATGAAAAGATCGTCGAGTGACCTTGCTTCCTTTCCCACTCGTTAAAAGGTTTGAAAGGGCGTCTTTCGAGTGATAATTTATCTCTTTTTCGGCCTCGCAAGACTAACATTACTAAAAAGGACAACATTGGAGTCATCTTTAAGTTATTTTCAGAGTCTCTAAACATGAAAAGATTGCCGAGAGACCTTATTCTCTTCATGCTCGTTAAAGTATTTGAAGAAAATGTCTGTTGAGCGATAGTTTATCTCTTTTTCGGTCTCATCAGACTACTTTACGAAAAAGGAACTGAGAGAGTTCTCTTTTAAGTGTTTTTCCAGACTCTATAATCCTGAAAAACCTTCGAGTTTTCTATCTTTGGACTCGTTAA
>ML786299.1:112334-146136 GCA_009831015.1 Picea engelmannii | reverse complement strand
TACATTGTTAGAGCACATACAAAGAAGTTGAATTTGTCACTTGTAAATGTTGGACAAATGAAGAGATTAGTCAATGCTAGTAAGAACTTTGTACTCTTGATGATCAAACCCAAAGACAATGTTGAAAAAGAAGCTTTCCAAGGATGTGATGCAAAGTTAAAATCGGATTTATATGAGGTTTTTAACCAATATGATGAGATGTTTCAGAAACCAAAAGGATTGCCTCCTAAAAGAGGTATCCAACATGAGATCCAATTGCAACAAGATTGTCCAACATGAGATACAATTGTAGGAGAATGTTGAAATCAAAAAACAAATCCAAGAGTTGCTTGACAAAGGGGTTATCATGCCAAGCACATCACCATATGGGTCACCAATTGTTTTAGTACCAAAGAAAGATGGTACATGGCGCTTGTTTTTAGATTTCAAAGCCTTGAACAAGATTATGGTAAAGAATCGTTACCCTCTTTCTAGAATTGATAATTTGCTTGATCAATTGAAAGATGCTAAGTATTTTACTAAGTTGGGCTTGAGAAATGGATATCATCAGATTAGGATTCTTGAAGGAGACAAATGGAAGACAACTTTCAAAACAAAGCAAAGTTTGTTTGAATGGATGGTTACGCCATTTGGGCTTTGTAATGCTCCTACAACATTCATGAGAGTTATGAATGATGTTTTAAGGCCTTTTCTTGATGATTGTGTAATTGTCTACTTGGATGACATATTGATATTTAGCAAATCTCGTGAAGAACATGTTAGGCATGTGAAACAAGTCTTAGATGTCTTGAAGAAATAAAAATTATGTTTAAAGATGTCTAAATGTGAGTTTGGAAAGACCTCACTTGTTTACTTGGGACATATTGTTGGAGGACGAGAACTGAAAATAGATCCTTCCAAGGTCAAAGTCATTTTGGATTGGTCCAAGCCCAACAATGTAACAGAGATAAAAATATTTTTGGGACCAGCCCAGTATTGGAGAAAGTTTATTGCTAACTTCTCTTCAATTGCAGCTCCATTACATTACGTGACAAGCATCAAGCAAGTTTTCCAATGGGGAGGCAAGCAACAAAAAACTTTTGATGCATTGAAGGAGAAAATTAGTTCAGCTCCAGTTCTTGCACTTCCTGATTTGAGACAACCATTTGAGATACAAACAGATGCAAGTAACTATGCCATGGGAGTAGTCTTGTTGCAACATGGTAAGCCCATTTGTTTTCATTCTGAAACTTTTAATGGTGTTGTGATTAATTATCCTACATATGACAAGGAGTTGTATGCATTGGTGCAAACTTTGAAAAAATGGAAACACTATTTGTTGGGAAAAGAAACTATTATTTACATAGATCATCAACCATTGCAATACTTACAATCACAAACAAAGCTACAACAAGCAAGGCACTTCAAATGGATGGGATTCCTACAACAATTCCACTTGGTTATCAAGTATAAGAAAGGCATTTATAACAAAGTTGTCGATATGTTTTCTAGGCCTATTGTTAGTGCTTCAGATATTCTTAAGCATAATTCTATCATGCATGAGAGCTATGTTGAACAATATGCTTTAGATGTTGATTTTAAAGAGGTTTATGCAACTTTGTGTCATTCTAACCAAGTTGAGGAATTGGATTACCATGTACATGATAAGATTTTGTATCATCTTGGCAAGCTATGTATTCCACAGGGTGAAAGAGTCAACATTATAAAGGAAGCACATTCTTCTCTTATTGTTGGCCACTTTAGTGTAGGCAAGACGATGGCTAATTTGCAAAGGTATTTCTATTAGCCTAAAATGAATGAAAGTGTTTCATGATATGTAAGAGGATGTTCTTTATGTGCTACAAGCAAGCCTAAAAACAGAAAGTTAGGATTGTATACTCCACTTTCAGTTCCTTCTTGTTCTTGGGAAAGTATTTCCATGGACTTTGTAGGAGGATTACCTATGTCTAAAAAGAATCATGATTATATTTATGTTGTGGTTGACCATTTCAGCAAAATGTGTATTTTGATGCCTTGTAAGAAGCAGGTTACAGCTCAACAAACAGCACAAATGTTCTTTCAACATGTATGGGTACATTTTGGGTTGCCTAAATCTATTATT
Source organism: Picea engelmannii (assembly GCA_009831015.1). Classification (NCBI taxonomy): domain Eukaryota; kingdom Viridiplantae; phylum Streptophyta; class Pinopsida; order Pinales; family Pinaceae; genus Picea; species Picea engelmannii. Next base: position 144,035 of record ML786299.1, on the reverse strand, counting down.
TCTAATCGAGATTCTCGATTTATTGGGAACTTTTGATCAAGCTTACAGGCACTCATGGACACCATGTTGAAAAAGAGCACAACATTTCATCCACAAACTAATGGTCAAACAGAAGTGGTGAATAAAACAATAGTACATCTTCTTTGTGGTTATTGCAGCAAACATCCTAAGCTTTGGAATGAGCACCTACACTACATTCAGCATGCTTATAACCGGACTAAGCATTCATCGACTCAAGCATCTCCATTAGAGGCATGTTTTGGCTATTTGCCAAAATTTCCTTTATATTTTATCTTCGGGAAGGATATTGCTATTGATGGTCATTATGACATTGATAGAGCAAAGAAGTTCTTTGAACAAATTCAAATAGTGCATCAAATGGTACAAGAACAGTTGGAAAAGAGCCAAGCCAAGTACAAGAAAAGACATGACAAGCATCGTGTTAATCATAGTTTCCAAGTTGGAGATGAAGTTTGGCTTTACATTAGCAAAGAGAGGCTTAAAGGAGAAGGTAAAAAGTTGAAACCAATTAGATATGGACCTTTCAAGATTCTTGAAAAGATTGGCAACAATGCCTTCCATTTGGATTTGCCTCCTTATATGCAAATGTATGCGGTTGTTAATGTTGAGAATTTGAGATTGTATGAGCCTCCCTTGATTGATGATCAAGGAGAGCATGTTCAAATTCCTTCCATAGATGACTTCTCTCTAGAATATCTTTTAGAATTACATGAGGATAAAATCCTTGACAGAAAGATAAGAACTTCAAAACGAGGGAATGTGGGGTATCTTCGTGTTGGTCTAAAAGGCACAAATCTAAGAAAAGCTAAATGGATTGAGGTTGGAAAGGAGAGGGAATTGTACCCTCATCTACAGATTGACTGAAATAGTCTTTTGGAGGTCCAAAAGCTTCCCAATGGGGAGGAGTGATTCAGGGAATAAAAAATAGCTCAAAAATCAAAGTGTTAAAAAGTGATCAAAAATGGTACCATTGCGTAGATCTTGTCTTCATGATCTGAACGCAACTTGAACAGGCTCAAACAGAGTCTGTATGGCTGAGATATCATGTTTTATCTATTTTCCCAAACAGGTAAAATAGTTGATTGTGCAGATCGTACATGCTGACTGTGCAAACCGTACAACTGATGTAATAGGGTTGACATGGAAAGTGATTTGGCAGTTGACGTGACAGGGGTTGACATGGACCAATTGGTGGTCGACACATGGCATGGTAGTGGTGATTGTACGTTTGAGGTGGACTAATGATATGGTGCCATGTGTCCCAGCCAAGGGCTACCACGTGGCACCCCACCGACCTGCAAAATTTTGGGTTTGGACTACGCGAAGGTCGAACCCCTGACCTCCGGGAGAGCGAGTGGACAGAGCGCGGGCTAGACTACCAGTCTACTTACGGGTTTTTCTTAACCTTATACCTTCCAACATCTATTTAAACTTACACATGTTTTCATTTAGCAAGGGAAAGGGCCAGGGCTTGGCCCCAACCCTGGTCACGAACTCACAACCGTTTACCATATATCTAGAAGCGCGGCAAGTAGAGGGGCTAGCTAGCGGGTGCGGGCAGTTATCCCATCACCCTGGCCACATGACTCATATAGCCGACACCTCCGACAGTGAAGGCACCTAATCCGCTAATTGTGCGACAATTTTACACCCGACTATGTGTGGTGGCGAGAGCTAGGTTTTTAGACAAAGTATGCAGAGGCCAGGTTGGAACGACGGTGTGTTCATTTTGGTGAGCAGAGACAAGAGGTTATTGGGCAAAAATTCAAGGAAGTGTATTTTCTTCATTTTTTTGGCCAAACCAAGTGTAGAAAGAGCCCAGCTAGGGGTTTTGGGACATTCTAGAACCATTGGAGCCATCTATTTTGCATTCTGGGCATTATAAAGAATTGATTTTAACACGTTGAGTATATAATGAAAATGATCCATTCGAAGTTGGACCAAGAGATGTATCCCAAGAGAGGGGTGAACTCTTTTATCATTTTTTTGTGTTATGTGCTTATTTTGATGGTTGTTTTATGCTTATTTATGTTGTTCATTTTAAGTGTAAAAAATCAATATTTTCATGTGCTTGCAACTTGATCCAATTGGCCAAGACACATACATTTTCCACTTGCAAATTTGTATACAAAAATCTTTTTCATTTTCAAATAATCTATGGCTTCTCACTGGTGAGGTGGGACAATGAAGCAGTTCAAACTTGGAGTTTGAAGAAACACTTGGAGTATTCTCAGTCATTTTGGAACCCAACGGGTAAGAGTTTCTTTGTTTCTTTGGTTTGTTTTGGAAATTTGGTCTGTAGGCTGCAATAGTTGGGTTTTATCAATGGATGATTCCTAAAGGTTGTTGGTTTCTAGAATATATCTAGAGTTTAGCTTATTGAAAGTGTTGTTGGGTTTTGGATTTTATGCAAAGCCTCACTGCTTCTCTTCTCTTTTGTGGAATCATCTTTGTCTCTCTAAATGTTATATGTGCTTAGAATTTGTACCTCAATAGTCTTATCTTCAAATGCACGGGGCATGCTTCTCTGGTTTTATTTGGGACTGAGTGTGTAGATATTATTAATTTGGGCTATAAACAGTTTTGTAAGTATAGTTGTCTAGTTGTATTGTTGTTAGGATTGTGTAGTAGAAGAGTTTAGTTGTGTGTTGGTGATCCAGATTATACTGAGAATGAAATGAAGGCAGAGACATAACAAGGAAACACACACAAATATTGCAAGAACACAATAATGAAGTTAAACTCATATTCTATTAGTGAATGGAATGCAAAAGATTGTAAATTACAAAGCACACAAACTAGTTGGAATGTTGGTAGCTTATCCCTGAAGAGAGAGATGTGTCAGCTACGCTTATTCGCAAGAAGTTGATTACAAAGAGGTCTAAAAGGCCTTCTTAAAATAAATCATCAATGAGAAAACCCTAAACTTCCAAAACCCTAACCCCAAAAGATGAAACACCAAAAGGTTTGTGGGCCCTAATGTGGTTAGTTGATACGTCAACTTCTAGGGGGTGTAACTTTTTCATATAATCTATGTTTGGGGCACTCGGTAGCTCATCGGAAAGGTATATGTGAGAAGTACACATTTCGAACAACCCAACATGTCATAGTTGGCTATCACACATTGTTCTTTAACTTTATATCAATCATGAGAGCTTGGAATTAATGGTGAAGAATGATGTTTTTTTCATTGTTGATCAAGGTTCCATGGCCATGAGGGGGGCCAAAGGCCACCTCCATGTTCTCCCTAGGGCCTACCAAAACTATAGTCATTCTTTAGCTAAGAAACCACACTACAAGGGCCATTTCTATGCTATCAAAATCACTTAAACTTGCATGTGACCTTGTTTGCACCTACTTGGAGTTTTTGAACGTGGATCTTAACATCAATATAAGTTCAATCACCTCACACTTGTCATTAGACACACCTATAGCTTCATAGTAGTTCAATTCTTCACAGTTTTACTCAAAGGCACTTTCCTTGAGTGGAGATCTATCGTAAAAGCTAACCTATCACAACTCTACTTGCAGTCAAAGGAAGATACCCCACCACGTGATGTTAAGTTTGGGAGGGATTTTGAAAAGAGAAACCTCGACAAATATACAAGAATGATTGTGAGGATTTCAACACTTTAATACGAAGAGTTGTCATATTTGAGTCTCGCACATTATTTTATAACTCTATATCTACCCATAATGATGAGGAAGGATGAGTTTATAATCATTGACCAAGGTTTTATTCCTATGATGGATTTATCTAACAACTTAAGGTATCCATGCAAGAGCTTAGAGGTAGTGGTCGAACGTGTGAGACATGCATAACACAACCATTGCCCACATATATATGGATCAAGGTTTACCCATGTTCTCCTCAACATCTATGAAATGTTATACTTACTCAATATTGTAAGGCATCCATGTGTACCCTAATGGTGTGTAATGCACACATGACATTGATTGGATACACAAATGTGGATCGAAGCCTACCCATGTTCTCTTTAAGGCCTACAAAATTAGGGAGGATTATCTCGTGATCAAATGGTGAAGTCATTGCTCTTGCATGGGAGATGTGCAAGGTTCAAATCTCTCTTCCTATGCTTTGTCTTGGCATTGAAGAGATCATTGTGTCTAGGGCCACGATTACTAGGTGCAAAAAATATTATGTTGGTACAACACCATTAAACCCCTTTGTCCATATCACTTTGTTTTCATAAACAAACATATTCATTCCATCTTGTAAATCCTTTTGTACATCCAAATATATCAACACTTCTCAATCAGTAAACATCCCACTAATTACTGTAGAAATTTCAATACAAATTAAGTATTTCCTGCGATTCTCCTGATCTAACAATTATATGCCACTGTTAAATACAGAATCGTTTATACTATTATTCTTGTGGAAAATTAAACCACAATCACAAAGTAAAATATCAAGAACACATAACACAAAAGTTTTACCGGGAAAGCATAAAGCTAAAAACCCCACTATCATATATTATGTATATCACGAATCATGAAACAATCTCATACAAAACTCTAATCTAAGAGCTCTCAGTACAATACAATCGTCTCACACTGTCATACACAAATCAGCAAATACATGTGCCAATTCTCTGTGTCCAGACAGTCTGCCTCCTCTGCACAATCTCTGCAATTGGAATTCTCACAATGATCATTACCAAATTGCCTAGTTTGCACATGCTCATAAGTATATCCACTGCATGTGTGATCAAATCACAACTGATAGCCAAACTGTCCCTTTCACCTGTTATCTCAACTGGGTCTCCACTGGATCTGACATGCATGTAGTTAACCATGGTGAATCTTCAGTTGCATGTGAGTTCACTGATTAACTGAACTCTCACTAGTGCATGTTTAGTTACAACTAGTACAACTGATCTTAACTCACTTAACTACACTTATAATTCTGTTACAAATCCAACTCACTCAGTTATGAATGAAATAATAGATTAATATTTATTGTCTAATTTACTTAAGGGAAAAGTAAATTAGACACATGTTTCTTGTTGACTTTTCAACACTCCCTCTCAACAAGAAAGGGATTATCCTTCACCCCAATCATGTCTCTATGCTATTCGAATTTGTTCCTGGTGAGCGCCTTTGTCAAAATGTCTGCATCTTGATCTTCCATAGGAATGTATTGAAGCAACATGATCTTCTGTTGCACACAATCTCTAAGATGATGATACCGGATATCTATATGCTTAGATCTTTCATGAAACACAGGATTAATCAAGAGTTTAATGCAACTCTGATTATCACAGTAAATCATTGTCAGATCTAAATGAGAACCAAACAAACCAACCAAGATCTTTCTCATCCAGATAGCCTCACATGCAGCTTGACTCGCTACCATGTATTCCGCTTCCGCTGAACTAAGTGCCACGGATCTTTGTTTCCTGTTGTACCAAGAAACAGATGTAGATTTGATACTAAAGATCCCCCCTAATGTGCTCTTTTTGTCCGTTGGGCTGCCCGCCCAATCTGCATCCGTGAAGCCATGCAACTTCACCTCATCCATCTGTCTGTACCATAATCCATACTCAGATGTGCCCTTCAGATATCTCAGGACATGTTTACTCGCCTTCCAAAAGAGTTTGGTAGGCTTAACCATCGCTTGACTTAGTTGGTTAACCGCATAGAAAATGTTCGGTCTCGTGTTCACTAAATACATTAGCGAACCCACTAATTGTCGATAGACAATAACATCCACTACCTCTTCAGAAGTAGCATCCTCTTTCCTCCAGTTTCCTGGAAGAGGAGTATCCATGGGTTTGCAGCCCTCCATGTGAACCTTACCCAGTATCTCCCTTGCATACTTTCCTTGAGACACAAAAATTTCACCATCTCATTGCCATATTTCCAATCCAAGGAAATAATGAAGAAGGCCCAAATCCTTCATCTCAAACTCCTTTGCAAGGTCATCCTTGCATGAGTGTATTAGTTGCTCATCACCAGTCAGTATTAAATCATCAACATAAAGCACAATGATTAAAAGCTTACCCTCCACCACAATTTGGTATAGGTTTGCATCCGCTTCACTTTTGGTGAAGCCCAATCCTGTGAAATAGTTGTCTATCAGAGTGTACCAAGCACAGGGTGCTTGCTTTAGCCCATACAATGCTCTCTTGAGTCTGCACACATGCAACTCTCTATCAAAGGTCTCAAAACCTTTTGGTTGTTCAATGTACACTTCTTCCTCCATGATCCTGTTGAGGAATGCAGTTTTTAAATCCATCTGATGAATGCGCCAGCCCATCTGTGTTGAGATTACAAGGATGGATCTTATGGAAGAGTACCTTGTGACAGTTACAAAGGTCTCATCATAATCTATCCCCTCGATCTATGAGAAGCCCCGGGCCACAAACCTGGACTTGTATTTCTCCACACTCCCATCAGTAGCTTGCTTTACCTTGTAGATCCATCTTAATCCTACCATTGATTTGTCGACCGGTCTTGGGACAATTTCCCATGCATTGTTTTTGACAATGGAGTCATACTCCTCTACCATAGCATCAACCCAAGTGGGGTCCTACACTACTTCCTGAAAGGAAGATGGTTCAGTCACAATACATTTTCTCATGAGAGCCATGTATCCAACAAATAGATCAGGAGACTGTCTCTATCTACGTTGTGAAGTAGGGGCTCCTACATTCTGTGCAGCATCTAGTCTCAATCTGTCAGCTTCTGTGGTGCACTTTCTGCCATTTCTGATGGATGGCTCTACTTGAGTGGTTTCCTCCACTTCATGAACCTCCTCATGTGGTTGATCCACATCTTGAGACTCATCCTTGGGAACCAACAATTCCTCTTCTGTATGCAAGTCTAGCTCCCTCTCAAGCGACAACTGCATGGCTTTCCCCTCATCGAATTTTATATCCCGTCGCATAATAGTCATCTTATTGTTCGGAAAATACACACGATAATTATGGGGTGTTTCTGTGTACCCCACAAATATCCCAACTTCAGCAGTCGGTTCCAGCTTCTTTTTGGATTCCTTGGTCACATGCACATAAACAGATGAGCCAAAAATTTTAAAATGAGAAACATCAGGTTTCTTACTAGTAAAAGCTTCTTCAAGTGGACTCATTCCAAGTACTCTATGAGGACAACGGTTCTGCACATAAACCGCAGTATTGCATGCTTCTGCCCACAAATGCATTGGTAGGCCCTGATCATGTAACATCGCTTGTGTTGCACCCACGATCGTTCTGTTATTTCTCTCCGCGACCCCATTTTGTTGTGGGTTATGAGGCACTATGAGTTCTCTTCGAATTCCTTTTCTGCTACATAAGTCTTTGAATTCGTTAGAGATGTATTCTCCACCATTATCGCTCCTTAGAGCCTTCACTTGCTTCCCCGACTCTTTCTCCACCAATTGTTTAAACTCACAGAACTTTGAGAATGTTTGATCCTTCTTCTGCATGAAGAATATCCAGCATTTACGAGAAAAGTCATCAACAAAAATAATATAATACCTATGTTTTGTTGTTGAAGCAACTAAGAATGGTCCACACACGTCCGTGTGAATTCTCTCCAGGATCACCGAAGCACGGTTCTCCTTTTCATGAAAGGTGGACTTTACATACTTCCCCAGGGTGCACCCTTTGCACTGATCTAACTGACCAAGTGTTCCCCTTGGAAGTCCAATAGATATTTGTTGCATGATCTTCAAGGCTCCATGATGAAGATGGCCCAATCGCCTGTGCCATAATTCGCCCTCATCTCGGTTCACCACTTTTTCTGCCTTGCCTATCATGGCACTGCAACCATCTACCTCCAGCATGTAGAGATTCTTAACTCGAATCCTTATCTTCTTGACTTGACCCGTTGCTTTATGTCACAGGTAGGATTTTCCACTGCTAAAAACAACATCATAGCCTCTGTCCTCCAACATTGTGACTGAGACCAAGTTTTTCTTCATACCTGGAACATGCATAACATTTTTCAATTGAAATGGTTTACTTGACTCCCTCTGAAAGGTAATGGTACCAATACCAGTTGCACTGTATCATCCGTCATCGCCCATCTCTATATGCATTCTGAGATCTTTCTCCTCCAAGTCAATGAAAGACTCTTTATCTCCCATCATGTGGAAGGAAGCGCCACTATCCAAATACCACATCGATCCCGATGCACTTGAAGCCATGCATGCGATCAAAGCGAAGTCAAGTTCAAATTGCGAGACAAGAGCCTCACCAGTTGCAGATCCAACAACCGTCTTGTTCTTCCTCTTCTGCGGACAATTAGTAGCGAGATGCCCATGTTCGTGACAGGGAAAACACTTCACTTTGGACAAATCCAACTTCTTGACTTTAGACTCGGATTTTGGATGGAATTTCTTCCCTTTCCCTTTCCTTGCCTCGACAGTCAAAGCATAATCCTCTTCATCATCGCGCTTTGATGAAGATCCATCTCTGATGTTCCTCCCAAACTCCTCTTGCACTAGATCTGACCATAGTCGTTCCCAATCTGGCAATTTTTCCCTTCCATTGACAGAGTCTTGATAACTGTGCCAACTCTTAGGAAGTCCTAGGAGAGCCAAGCTTACCAAATCATCAACAGTGACTGTTATTCCCACACTTCCAAGCTCATCCCGACATTGGAAAAACTTCGTGAGATATTTTGGAATGGTGTCGCCCTTCTCCATCTTGATCTTCCTGAGTTTATCTTTGAGTGCCAATTTCCTATGGTCGTTGTTGTTTTGGAACAGATCCGTCAAAAACTTCCACATTGCATGTGGTGTGGTTTTCCCATGGAGACTTGAGACAATGTGGTCTCGTACTCCCTCCAACAGAATCCTCCTCCCCTTTGCTACTTTCTTTTGCCATGCATCAAGATTTGCAGTGTCTGTCGCATCCGGCTTAGGAACATCTTTGTCAATGTAATCCTTCAAGCCATTGTCTTCGAGTACTGCTTCCATCTTGTCCTTCCAAGCAATGTAGTTAGAGCTGCCCTCGAGTGCATACTCCAACCTCAAGCCATTGAAAGACATTTCGATCTTGAATCGACTGTCACACCAAGAAAATCTTGCAAATTTGAATGTTATCCAACCACCAAAACTCAACTATTGCAATCCTTCTTTTGTTGGGAAGTTCGCACCCCACCTGAGAGTAGCCTGAGGGAAGTTCGCACCCTGGCTATGTATAGCCTGCGAACTTGACTGGGAAGTTCGCACCCTCCTTGTGTGTAGCCTGCGAACTTGACTAGGAAGTTCGCACTATAATGCATTGTAGGGTGAGGGAGGTTCGCACCTCTCCCTTGATCAGCCTGCGAGAATGCTCAGGGAAGTTCACACCCTGCCTTTGAGTAGGATGTGAGAATTTCTGCTTTGAAAACTGTGCGTAGTCTACAGTACTAAATTTCGCACCCTGCTAGAGACGAGACCTGCGAAAATGAAATTATGTTCGCACCTCACTTCCTTAGCTCCGTGGCCTCCGTGGCTCTGATACCATGTAGAAATTTCAATACAAATTAAGTATTTCCTGCGATTCTCCTGATCTAACAATTATACGCCACTGTTAAATACAGAATCACATCTACTATTATTCTTGCGGAAAATTAAACCACGATCACAACCACAATCACAAAGTAAAATATCAAGAACACATAACAGAGAAGTTTTACCGGGAAAGCGTAAAGCTAAAAACCCCACTATCATATATTATGTATATCATGAATCATGAAACAATCTCATACAAAACTCTAATCCAAGAGCTCTCAATACAATACAATCGTCTCACACTGTCATACACAAATCAACAAATACATGTGCCAATTCTTTGTGTCCAGACAGCCTGCCTCCTCTGCACAATCTCTGCAATTGGAATTCTCACAATGATCACTACCAAATTGCCTAGTTTGCACATGCTCATAAGCATATCCACTGCATGTGTGATCAAATCACAACCGATAGCCAAACTGTCCCTTTCACCTGTTATCTCAATTGGGTCTCCACTAGATCTGACATGCATGTAGTTAACCGTGGTGAATCTTAAGTTGCATGTGAGTTCACTGATTAATTGAACTCTCACTAGTGCATGTTTAGTTACAACTAGTACAACTGATCTTAACTCACTTAACTACACTTATAATTCTGTTCCAAATCCAACTCACTCAGTTATGAATGAAATAATAGATTAATATGTATTGTCCAATTTATTTAAGGGAAAAGTAAATTAGACACATGTTTCTTGTTGACTTTTCAACAATTACAACGTTAGTTATTGATAAACATCTTGGAAAGTGAACATGATTCATTTTCATAGGGTTGAAGTCGTTCTTTTTAATTGATTGTAAGCTCTTCAAATAAGTTCCACATACACACATTGAAAATAGGATAGGTTTAAATAACCCATTATAATCTATCTTGTCTTGCATATTTTATTAAAACCCTTTTTAAATCCTTGCTACCATCTTATTAAAAATCTTAGCAAATCCCTTCTTACAACTACATTTCTATTTTGAATATAAGTTTGCCAATCTTGTTTAAGATAGAGTGTTGACCATCCCTTTGTTGGTTGTAATCCTTTTTGTTTAAAGCCTTGTACAATTGAAAATCATTAGCCATCAATTTCATTAGTTGTCACTGTGTCCAAAAATCAGCTTGTCTATGTCAATCCTTGGGTGGCAACAAAGAACTAGCCCTAGTCTTGCCCAAAAACCTCCATCCCTTGCCTGATGGGTATCTAAAAACCCTTCCAAAGTTCAATGGTAATGACCCAAGAATAATTGATACACATATCACAACATTCCAAGATTTCACTGGCAATCTCCTTATCGAGCACGACGATCTGTTTATGTAGATGTTTGTGCATTCTCCATAGGGTGAAGCACAAGTTTGGTTAAGATATATATATATTACCTAGCACCATCTCCACTTGGCATCAATTGTATGATATTTTCTTATGACATGGGGAAAGATAAAAAAAACCTTTCCAACAATCAATGGATCTTAGTTTTTTTTAAAAGGGTAAGTGTAAAAGTGTAATAACACTCAATGATAAGTTTCACGAGTCTTATCTTGAAATTTTAAAGAGTGTAAGGCCTTATGGGGTTGCTACCATGTTATTTTATGTTGTTGTTCATGATTCTCGTCTCTCAGTATTTCTCAAAGAGAGACATTCTCCAAATTTAAATGTTTTGTTTAATGATGTTTTAGATTTGGAAAATGATATGGTGGTTTCCAACAATAGGCTGATTGCTTCTCACTCCCAATCCCTAAAGAAGACTGAAGGTGGGAAAGAATCCAATGCTACATTATACATCTATAATCATAGAGGTTCTTGTTCATGAAAAAGATATCTAGTGTTGCCACCATTTAATGATGATGGAAGCAAAGCATTGAGTTTATCCTTAAAAATGCAAAAGCAATTGATAAAGGAATTGGTTGCACCTATTAGACATAGAAAGCCAAATGTCATTTTACTAGGCCATTAGCTCTTGATGAAGTAGGGATCTTCATGAATGAACACCTTTTTGTGAGAATGAATAGTAATCTTTGGGGTTTCTATGATTAACAATTAAAGATTGCCATATATATCTTTCCAAAGGATGTGAATAAGAATTATGATGAAGATTCGAAGCAGCATATGAAATCAGTTTTTGGGACCCCTGTTAGCAATAAGAATGTGTTAGTTGAATTTGTAAATGAGATGGTTTCTCATAAATTTCAAGGGTAGCATAAGGGAGAAAATGTCATAATTGTTGATGATGAACTGCCCTCTTCTATTTATGCAAGTAGTTGGTAGCAAGATGATGAAATTAAAGAAGATGGGAATTTGAGGCTCATAGGTCATAAAACTCCTGACTCATCTAATGAACCTCCTGCTCACTCAAAAAATATTGTTGTTAATGAATGTTCATTGGACTGCAATGTTGGTTTAGAGGATGCAAAACACGAAGATGAAAATTTCCAGCACGTGGGTTTTGAAACTCGCAAATTATTTGGTGAACAACATGCTCTTTTAATAGATCTTGTTGTCAATGAACATTCATTAGATTATAGTGTTGATCTAGAGGCTACAAATCAAGAAGGTGGAATGATTCACCACACGACGAATATGAACATGATGAAGAGAGTTATTAGTGCTCCATGATAGAAGAGAACATATATTTAGTTTCTCTTAGTCACCACGAGGAAAACTTTCTCATAAATCTTTAGCTTGATTGTGAAAAAGGAATAGACATGTAGCTTCAGCAAGAAGATTTGCAAGGTAACCATAACTGTGAGGATTTCCAAGGTAGCCTTATTAATGAAGAACAAGAAGACAACCACGACATCAAAGAAGGGTATTGCCCTAAATATGAAGTTAGAGATGAGACACAAATTCCACAAACATTAAAACACCCGAGATTGAAATTTGATTATAGCCTTTATGATGATGGTGATAGTGAGAAGAGCGGGGCTACTCTTACATCTAAGTTGTGAATCAAAAGTTCATATTTGACATTCAAAGACAAATCTAATTTTTGTATTGTGCACTTACTTTTGAACCCAAATGCAACGAAGAGGTGATTCTTCATGAAGATTGAGTTACAACATGGATGGACGAGACTTTCCATAAAGCAGAGCAACAAAGAAAATATTGGAGATGTGTAATCCATTCATTATTTTCCTCTGCTCTTGCTCATTTCCATTATGTTTTTAATGTTGACCAATGTTTCTCTATTCTCGTTTGTGCCTAAGGTATCGTTGGCTTCTCTTGGGCACATTGTATAGTCATTGAGGATGTTTTGCTTCGTCCTCTTAAACTCCAAACCCCAATGACACCTATCATCTTATCGGTGTCATGCATAGACCATTCCCCTAGCTTTATCAAGTTACATACATGATTCCATTAGCAGTTCCATGTCACCCAGTGGGCCCACTTGTCGATTAGGTTAGGTAGGTAGGTTTTCTTCTCTTCATAGTCAATCCCAACATTTTATTTTCAGCATTTCCAGCTTTTAGTTTTATTTTCCATATGTTATTCCAAAAGGAAGAGTTTGAGAAGCGTAATATTGACCCCATAACTCAATTTTGACTCCATAACCTAATTTTTAACTCCATAGCCCAATGGATGAAGACATTGGTTTGCTCACCCTTGAGCGTGTTTCTTGGCATCTCATAGGGACAAGCCATCCCACAGAAGGAGCTAAATGTTGTTTCCTAAAAAGGCTCACTACCCAAAACTAGCCTTTTGCCCATGAGGCCCACCTCGAGCCAAATTTCATAAATTAGCCAAATAACATGTTTGAGTGTAGGAAATGGATTAAGCAAGTTTATGTGGATGATTGATCATCAAGGAGTTGAGAGAATATAGTTCCAACCTTCAGAGACCTGAAAAGTGGTTTTTTCCCATGGGGCCCACCTTTGTGTTTTCAGTCTGAAAGAGTAATTCAGGTGTAGTGAATGGCTTGGGGAAGGTTTTCGAGGTCATTGATCATGCTAAAGCTGATAGAATCAAATTATGAGTTGCAGAAGAATGAAAACACGGTGGGGCCCGCTTTAGCCCAAACTTAGCATACAAGCATATTGCTCCATCTGAGGATAAAGATTGGCTCAAATATGTTTATTGATGTGCATGGTCATCATGACGCTAACAAATCTAATTCTGACCTTCAAAAGTACAAAAACGCAACATTAAAACATTCTCGCTATGATGCAAAATTTATCATTTTGCTTTATAAAGTATATTGGAAAGGCATCAAAAGCTACCATGGATCTAGTTATTAGGAAGGCCTATGTGTCTACTAAGCATTGCTTCTGATGGCACAACATTCAAGGTCTGTATGTGGAAAATATAGTAGTTAGAATCACAAAAACCAAGGAGGCACACATTTTTAGTGGTTTTTTGGCTCATTTTCTGTGCAATTTTTAATTGGATTGTAACACATCGACCCCCTAAACCCTACTTAGGCTGATGGGATGTCATAGTTTATTTTTCCACCATGCTTATGATCTCAGGTCCTTTTCCCTTCTCCATAACCTTAGTCTTGTGTGGTTGTCACATGGACTCCTCCACGTGATTTGTACCCATGTATAGGACGATGTGTGTGCCATTGTGGCAACGACATGTCCTTGGACGCGTCACCCTTCCTTAGCAAATTTTTGGCGGAACACCACCACGCGATCGAGGAGATAAACCTTCCTAGATGAATGACTCGAACTCACTCAACTCGAGCTAGATCGACTTATCACATTGAGTGGGGTTCTTTCCCATCGGGAAAACAAGTTATGCAACCCCAATCTATTCCTCGATACAATCCTTCCGATAGTCTTACTCCTAACAGATCCAATAGTCAAGGACTGGGAAAATATATGGTCCAGATTCCCTTGAAACCTTCAAACCATGTGACGGCTAAAGTTCTTTCTCATTCTCCACCAAACACTCGATAGGTGGGGTCTACTACAATATCTATGACTAAGATCTCGTCGGAATGACTAATACATAGATCAATGGTCCTCATCCACTCGGGCTTCTACCATCGGGAAATACTCACTCTTCACAACCTAGTGGTTCTCCTGAACAGTTATTTCCGAACTGAAAGCTTCCTATGGATCCGATGGTTATCAAACCTCCACATCTAATGGTCAAGGATCTATCAAATCTCAGATTCACTTTGCAATTAATCGACACTACCACTTCAACAGGGTTCTTCCTTCGGGTTGGACCCTTGTCAGATCCAACGACTCGGATGTCATCGGCTAAATCACTAACAGATCTACGGCTCTTACCACTCTCAAGTTTTTAGCATCAAGTTTCTTTCATCAGAAATTCCTCCCGATCACTCCATGTGGATCTTTCTGAGCTCCACCTTTCCGACAGGCTTATCGGATTAATGCACGATAGATCTATGGTCCAGATCTCGTTGGCCCACCCTCCCAGTAGATCGATGATTCTCATCGACTCGGAACTTTACCATCAAAAAGTTCACGTCAACATCATTTCTAGATTTTTCCGAAGGATTTTCCTTCTGATAAGCTTTCTCCGAAGCCCAGATCTATGACAAACGGTCATGATCGATTATCCATGCTAGATCAATGGTTGGGGTTCCTTCTCGATTTTAACGAGGATTCAATAGGGTTAAGGGTCACTTCAGGGTATACTGGCCCACGACTTCTTAACACTTATCTGGAAGGGTTATATCTCTGATCCCTCAAACTTTGACCCACTTACTTAATACACAAGAGATGCTTCACCGTGGCTCCCATAGTGAAGATTTTCATATCCTACAAGCTTTCCATTCAAAGGCTTGGGGAAATCACAGGGTTACAAGTCTCCACTGACCTCCAATACACATTCATTTCAAATAATCAACCAATCTTTCAAAAGAGATACCTTACACTATTAAAGCTCATATTGTTCACATTCAATCAACATATAAAGCTACCATTGGGAACATAATGCAATTCATATTCATTAATATACATTTACTAGATACATTGAGAAACAGTTATATGTTTCAGTCTAAACTTCAACCAACCAACTGACTAAAGGGGAATGCCTTTCCACCTAATCATAGACTCTGTTGCACTTGTCTTTTTCTATAACAAGCCACCCTCATGCCAAACCATGATACCATGAGGGGACTCTCACAAGTTGGCTATCAGGTTATGGAATTGGTCAGGGAGGTTATTGTCCTCCACTTCACTGGAAACTGCATAAATACCCTCTTCCCACTTAGCTCGAGACCTCCACAAGCTTACTAGGTGCCTTCCCAATTGGATTTCCTCTGCACACGGGAGTCCCTTCTCTATGACACAGTCCTTGGCCCCCTCCCCCTTACCGATGTCAGATTCTTTCTAGCAAGCACCAACCTGCGACCCTCTCTGCTCTAGTCTGCATATGGGTATTCTTTGTTCCAATGTTGACCATTCATGTCTTGAGCAAGATTCATATTTTCCTCATAAAAACTTCCCAGTTTCTTTGCTCTAGTTTGTGCATGAGTTCTCTCTACTCATTCGTGTTTTCCATGCACACTCTTTATGTGTGTCTACATCATCTTCCTCCTCATTACTTTTCCTAATCTAGAACATTCTCTTTTTCGTTGGGTTCCCCAACTCGCTTCTCTCATAAGCAAACCCCTAGGGTCAAGCTCCCAAATCGAAGGGGTAATTCTAGGCACTTATGGATGACAACTACAACCAACCCTTCACTCCTCCGAGTATAGGTTCTGAAGGCAGTCATAACTGCTCCAACTACTTAATTTGATACCATTAACGAGTTTCTCGTGGATAGGGAGGACAATGAACTTCAGACATGTTAGTCATTCGAGGTCATGCAGGTGTAGGTTGGGTTTCTGGGAAAGCTTCCTATTTTCCTCATGAAAAATTCCCAGTTCCCACTCGTGATATTATGGCCAGTAGTATAAGGCTTCCCTCCTCAGTGAGTTGGTTGATTTTTGTTGGATTACTGAGAGGGGGGTGAATCAGTAATAGAGCAATCTAATCCTTTTTAACCACAATATGCAAGTGTTATATCAATGTAGCATTATCATCCAATAGTTGCAAAGTAAATAAACAATGAACAAATGAGCAATCATACACATACACAGTACACCAGTGTTTTTACGTGGAAACCCAAAGCGGGAGAAAACAACAGAATGTTTTTTCTTATATGTCTTTAAGAATTACATTCATTGGAAGCACCAACTTCCTTTGTTTTCCAGCTGCAACTGGAAGGAGGCTCCAACCCCTTAATTTCTCAGGCTACAACCTGAGGGAAGCTCCAACTCCCTAATTCTCTAGCTACAACTAGAAGGAGGCTACAACCCCCTATGTTATCCGACTACAACCGGAAGGTGGTTACAACCACCTGTCCTTGTCCCGTCCAACCACCCTGACGTAGAAGTAGAATGATTGAACCACTGTCACACTATCACTATGAGATATACTGTTGTAAACATGTACCAATCAACCTGCACCAAACAACATGTACCAATAACCCGAACCATGCATCAACCTGTACCTCAACCTGCAATCAACCTGTACCATAAACAAGTGCATCAACCATGCACCAAGATGTACCAAACAAGCTATAATCATTTTGTACCATGAACAAGTGCATCAATCATGCATCAACCTGTACCTCAACCTGTACCATGAGCAAGTGCATCAGCCATGTACCAAACCTGTACAAATAACATGTCACAACAACATGTCCAAACAACCTATCACAGCAACCTGTCTCATCAATCTTATCAACCAAATCAGATCTACTCACCAAGATCAATCACCAAGACAAATATCAAAGATGTGCATCAACTAAGCATAACACAACAACTCATAATCATCACCAAGATCAATATGTGCTTCTAATAATATATCAATATAAGTATGTTACATCATCCATAAACCATGTGTCAACGATATTACTAACAAGTGCCTCCAACCATGTACCAAGTATGTACCAATCATGTATCAACTACTCATCAATTATGACTCATCAAGATGTATCAACATCAACAACTATACACCTCATGTATGTGCCAACTCATCAACTACTTGTCTCAACCATGTACCCAACATGTACCTCAACCAAAAGCCCTCATCAATTTCATGATCCAAATATGATTTGTAACTCTGTAATAGACCTGGTGTATAAGATCACATACCTGCAAACCTTCCTTAACTTTAATAACAAGAGACTATCATTTTCATCAAACTTTACTTTAGTCTCACATAACTAATTTTGGATTAGTCAACAACCCTAACTTGAAATAATCATAAATATGTACATGTAATGAATAAAGATCTAAAAATGGTACACAATATTCTTCAGTGTCTTTTATGCAATTCCTCAAGAATTCACTACTTGGAACCTCTCAGAAAATGAGTTATAGCAAAAATAACATACCTTGTTGAATTCTAGCTTATTCTAGAGAGTGAACTTGTAGAGCGTGCCCCGCACGGAATATTTGTTGTATGGATCTGAAAATTGTACACAGAATACTACGGACTGTACTCTAACCAATACATTTGGTCTTACTAAAT
This sequence comes from Picea engelmannii, assembly GCA_009831015.1. Lineage (NCBI taxonomy): Eukaryota > Viridiplantae > Streptophyta > Pinopsida > Pinales > Pinaceae > Picea > Picea engelmannii. The sequence continues at coordinate 126,013 of ML786299.1, read as the reverse complement.
TTGGATTTGTTATGAAGAAGATATGACGTCTTTACCCGAAACACCTGTTTTAGACTAGTTTCAGGACTAGCCACAAACCCTATTTTCCATGGCATGTAACTCCAAAAATACAACGACCCACAAGCTGAAATTTGTATCATAGCTACTTGGATATGTTTTCTCAATGGCCTCCCAATTTCATAATCCGAATCATTATAGAAAAAAAAATTATTGCGAAAATGGTGAGATGACCTTTAAATAACATACCTTAGAAAGTGTCCCCGAGGTGTAGGACAGTCGGTGACGGAGTGTGCTATTAAGGCACTTCATGATGTTAAAGTCACTGGTTCGAAACCTGTGGGGACAAAAAATCCAGCCATGTTAAGGGTTGGTGTGGCTCAGGCCGGGTGTGATCCTCGGGTGATTTTGACGGCTTGGATGCCCCTGAGTCGGGGTTTCTTAGCCACATGTTAGTCCAACAAGTCGCGGACAAACTAACAAAAAAAACATACCTTAGAAAGCATCATCAAAAGAATTTATCCTCCCTTGAATTTAAGACTTCTTTACTTCACCTTCCCTCTAAAATTCGGCTTAGATATCATTTGGTTACCTCAGTCACCTGTAGATATTCAATATGCTCAAGTGTGATTAAAATGGGAGAGTCTTTCCTCTTATTTATACTTTCATGTAGCTTCCTCAAGGGGTTACCTTTTAACCATCTTAACCCACTTTCTTTATTTTAGGGTTAACCCACTTCTAACCACTTGTTCACTTAGTAATTTCTCCATTAACTTTATTATTTGAATAATTTCTTTTGTGTTCATTTTGACTTATAGTACACTCATCACTTCACTTTATTATTTACCTTCTAAAATCTCTTAAACTACTTTGACCTTTTGGGGCTTCTAGATGACTCATGAGGGTTCTCCAACTTCACATGGCCATAACTCTCTAACTATGAGGAGTTATGTGACATTCCACATACCACTGGAAATGGCATGACATGTACTATCCATCTAGAATATTCTTACCTGCAAATATATCAAAACTCATACCATTATTCATCAAACAAACTTGGGTCCATTACCCAAACCTTTCTCTAACTTCACATGGGCATAACTCTCTAACCACGAGGAGTTATGTGACGTTCCACATACCACCAGAAATGGCATGAATATGGAATAGTCTTACCTGCAAATATATCAAAACTCATACCATTATGCATCAAACAAACTTGGGTCCATTACCCAAACCTTTGTGCTACCAAAATTTGCTACCGGACTTTCTTCAAGAGTTGACATCAATGACAACCAACCCAAATAATCAACAGTTTTTTCATTAACATAAAACACAATTATAGTCTTCATCAATTACAATGCATGGAGTCTTAAGCATAATTGCATATTTGGGGGAAAACGGGAGTGGACGTTGCTCTCTCTATGGTAATCCAATCCAGAAATAGTTTTAGCGGGTTATTGATAAGGTTGGGAGCTACAGTGAAATAGTTCATTCAACCCCATGCAAAGCACATAAATGGCATGAAATTTACAAACATGGGCCATGTTCGTGTACTTAGAAACCATGTTTTGGATGCTTCAAACTTGGAACACAAACATGCCTTCCCAAGTCTAGGTACAAGGATCATTTTTCTTCATTTTTAGGAGCCATGAAGGACCATAATGAACAGAAGTTGCAGCTAAAATTTCCACTGAGACACTTTGTCCATGAATTTGAATTGAAAACTTCTTCCAATCCACTCTATTATTCAAGAAATCCACCCGAAAAAATCTAAATCAACACAAGACTAACCTATACCTGAATTTTCACATTTTGAAATCAACCACATGTCTCGTGGTGATCAAATGAAACTTGTAACTACGTCATTTTGCCTCTGGGGCACAATAAACTATGCCTCAACAAGAGAAACACCCCTATCCCATAAGGGCTAGGTATCTTAACAAGGCGACACCCCTATACCATAGGAGCTTGGTATGTCGACAAGAAAGTTGTCAATTGCATCAAATTTGGCTGTGGAAATGAATTTAAAAAGATAGAAAAATCATGTGGCGAATGGTTGTCGTTCACTGCAACGGAATTGATCAATAGTCACAAATGGGTAGCAAGGTGAGGATGAGAGATAACACTTGGATATTAAAAAAAACTGCAAAAAGTGGATGAGCCACCCATCCTACACCCCGATGGATTAAAAAAAACTGCAAAAAGTGGATGAGCCACCCATCCTACACCCCGATGGAATTTATCCGAGGGCCGAGGTTCATCCACGGGATTCTCCTCCGTTAGGAATTTTGGTGGGCGACATCTATTTAAGTGGTCACGTGCATATAAGTCTTAAACCATAGCATATAAGTGGTGAACTGGATTTAGGGTGGATTAATTTTGTTTTTCATATTATTCTATCCAACCCCCAAAACACCTAAATTCATCATGATTTTGCGCTAGGATAAACTAACTGTATTTTATAAAGTTTATAGTGGGTTTTATTAAGTAATAATAACCCTAAAGTGGGTTTTGTGCTCAAATAAAGTCAAGTTATATTAAAAAGTGCAAGTGGATATTACAAAGGAGAAAAATAGGTCATGAGTTATAATAATACCCACTCCAAGAGTTATTGTAGCCATTTATTTTAAAAAGTTCAGAGTGCATTATTAAAAGTAACGAGCCTAAAGCGGGTTTTGTGCTAGATAAAGTCAGCTTATATTAAAAAGTGGTGCAAGTGGATGCTACAAAGGAGAAAAAGAGGTCATGAGTTCTAATCATGTCCAGTGCCAGAGCTAGCCACTTTATGAAGGTTAAAGTAAATCAAGTAAGCATCAAAGCCATTTTATTTAGTTGGAGAATTTCTATTTGTTATAGAAGGTGTTAAATTCAGAGTCGGTTGAGGTAGCAAATAGACCAAAGTTTCCAACGGGTCGAAAGAAAGCTACTACAATTGGAAAATAGAAAAACCTAATTTCACTAAATTAACCCAAAACTTGGGCATGGATTTAATAGTGGACCAAGAAGCTTTTATTCTAACATAATCCGACAAAAGTGCAAAGGGAGCATTCTCATGGGGGGATGAAGAATAGATTATGACCTAATTTTAGGCTCATGTCTCTCTCCCAATAGTCAATAATAGAGATATTTTTCTCATTTCTAGGGATCAAAGTTACATTTCAACAACAAAAAGAGGATGAAATAGAGGTAAGAGGCCATCGCAAATTGATGATTTGCTTAGTGTATCATTATTTTTGTAACAAGTATCATTCTTCTCTTCTATTTCATTGTCATTGTCCTTGTAAGCATTATCTGAGTAATATACTTTGTAAAGGGATGCAATGAGGCCCAAGATAGTGATTCTACGGTCCCCAACCCCCAATGCATTTATTGTATTAATGAAATTGTTGTTTTAGACATCAGACTGTATAGTCCCCATCACTAGGATTTATTGTTGTATTAATGTACTATTGGGTTTATTATGAAATCAAGACTATGATTGCAGTCACTGGTAAATAATAAATTCAAGCAAGTTGTGTTGGTTTTCCCTTTCATTTTCTATCTCGCATGGTTTTCCCTTTCATTTTCTATCTCACATGGTGTTGAATAAACCGATGGATCCATGCTTGCCTTGCCCATTTGGTTTTCCATCTAATGAATATGTGTCAGGAAAGTAGTTTATGCCTCCTCCTTAGAAAATATTTGTTATTTTTCTCTAAATCATTCATCATGTATAACTAGATCATGGTGTCAATGGTTCGCAAGATCATTTTTATGGCTAAAAATTGTTGGGCCCCTTGTTGTTTGACCTCTTGATTGCCCCCAAAAAAACCATAACTTGAATCCTTTTATTTTGTTTTAAATAAATAACAGAGATTAACTCCATGCACCATCTATCTCTATTATAATTCGAGTATGAGCTTCATGTATATATAAGTTGTTGTTGGGTGACAAATAATAACTATTTCCTTTGGAAATATTGAGGGTACCCCTCCTCTAGTTGGAGATTTGGCTAGAAGGCCTAGAGTGGTGTGGGAAGGTGCATCCCGCACACTATGCCCTAGTATTTGGTCCCTTTGAGAAGAGGGAACATTTTGGGAGACAACACCCTCAGAAGTTGAACCAATGTCATGTTCACTACTCTTGTTTTCCTATATGTCTGTGGATGAAAAGTTGTGGATCTCTTAAACTTGGTGTCCATATTCTTCTAAAGTGTAGTCCAAAAGACACTAAAAAATCTATTATCTATATTTGAGATGGTGCTCCTTGGTATCCCAAAGTGCATCTATACCTTTTCAAAGAACATGTTTGTTGCATCTTGTCCATTGATGGTCTTTTTACAAGGCATGAAAATGCACATCTTGTTGAACATATCAACTACCATAAATAGATAGTCGTCTCCCTTCCTTCTTATTGGCAAGCCACCCATGAAATCCTTGGAGATGCTCTCCCAGGATCCAGTAGGTACGGGTAGGGGATGTATAAATCTTTTTTTTTTGTTATTGGGCTTGTTGGTAAAATAAAGTCAACATCCTCTAATAAACCAAGCTACATCTTCTTGCATTATATGCCAATACACATACCTCTATAATTTGGCAATTGTCTTCTCAACACCAAAGTGCCTTGCAACTTTGAAGGCGTGAGCCTCTTGGATAAACTACAATATTTCACCTTTGGGAACATAGAGTTTGTCTAGCTTGTAGAGCAACCCATCTTGGAGATGATAGTCAGCCTTTCCATCTCCTTCTTCTACACAAACTTGATCCTATAACTATTGAAACAACTCTTTAAAGTCATCGTCTTCTATGTATGCCTCTTTGTATGCATCATGGATGAAAGACTCCATGTGCATAAGAGTTCCCAAAGCTATGATCTTGGATGTGGGTGGCATTGAAAGCATGCTTGCCAACTTATTAGTGTTGCCCTACTTATATTTGATGATGAAAATTATTATAAAAACCCATCCAATTGTATTTTCTAGTTTATTAAAGCTTACTTTAGGCTTGAAAATATTGTAGTGGCTAGTGATCTATGTGGATGATGGTCTCCTTTCCCATCAAATAACGCTTACATTTCTTAGTATCTTGAATTATAACATATAACTCCTTGTCATATGCAGGGTAGTTCAAGATTTCACCAAGATTCATTTCAAAGTGAGAGCATGTCAACTAAACTCCTTGCATCTAGATCACTCTCATAACATGCCCACTTGCATTTGTCTCCACTTCAAAAGGTTTCTGCAAATTATACAATGCAAGAACCAATGCTTAACTAATCTTTCATTTTAGCTCATCAAAACCTTTCCATTGATTCTTTCCCCATTGGAAACTCTTTCTACTCATTGTAATCACATGGAGTGGTGTAACCATGACTGAAAAGGATGCTATAAACTTTCATAGGTATTGTGATACCACAACAAAGCTCCTAACTTTGATGACATTAATAGGAGTTGGCCACTTGAGGATGGCCTCGATCTTCGTGGGATCTATCTTGAGTTCCCCTCCATCAATCACATACCCCAAATACACCAGTGACAACTAAGCAAATTCACATTTATTAATGTTTGTCAGTAGTTGATGCTTTTTCAGAGTCTTTAACACTTGCATGAGATATGAAATATGCTCTTCTCAAGTAGAGTTAGGAATTAATATATCATCTAAGTACACTATTACAAATGAATCTAGAAAGGGACATAACACATCATTCATTAGATTTGAAAATGTAGCTAGTGCATTACATAAACCAAAAGGCATTACCGACCATTTATATAGACCTTGCCTTGTTTTGAGGGTAGTCTTCCAAATGTCTTCTTATTTAAATCACAAATGCTAGCATCTTGATTTGATATATAACTTAGTGAAGCACTTGGCATGCTGCAACTAATCTAGCAAGCCATCAATCTTGGGTAGAGGGTATCGATTCTTTAGGGCAATCTTATTCAAAGCTTTGTAGTTGATACACATTCTCCAAGTCTCATCCTTCTTGGGCACTATGAGGATAATGACACACAAGGTGAGGTGCTTGGTCGAATTATTCCTTGCCCCAATAGTTGCTACAATTGTTTTTTCACTTCATTTGCTTCTAGGAAGGATTGTTTGTACAACCCAATGTTTGGCAATGGGGAGTTAAACAACAATTTTATCTCGTGTTCCAATTCCCTCTTGGGTGGTAACCTCTAGGCTCTTAAAACACTTATTTATACACTTAAAAAAGCTCCTCCAAGTAGCATTTATGCTCTTCAATGCACCTCTCTAGAGATTCCTTTACTTTTACTGATTCATCTCCTGACTGATTCTATCCTAAGAAGAGTAATACAAGATTCATACTCAAACTAATCAATTTCTTGGCTTGGTTAGCTCTTACCAAAGATATCTTAGATTTACCTTTATGCACATTCATGGTGAAGGACTTCCCATCCTTCATCAGCTGGCAATGGTTTTCTCTCCTCGTGAAGATTGCATTAGGGGATTCCAAACACTACACCATACACATCAAGTGGCACTATGTCTACTTTGACTTCATCAATATAGTTTGCACTTGTAGCAAATTTGATCTTACTCTAGTCAATGAACCCGAGCTTTGCATCCTTATTTACCCATCCCAATTGATATGGGTGAGTATGATCATGGACTTCCAATCTAAGCTTGCTAACCAAATCTCCTACAATGAGGTTGCCTATGAACCAAAATCGTATAGAGAATACACCTTTGTCTTCTTGACAAGGATCCAAGCATGCCAACTATTGGTTTCCCATATGAGGTTCATAAATAACTCTATAGGTAATGATTTCTTCGAAATCATTCTCTCCTTTGATAAGAACAATTGTATCAAAGTTTGGAACACTACCCTTGGCATACTGCATAGTTGAATAATATTGGAGTTTGTGAGGTACAACCCTATGGTTACTTGGGTTTGAATATCATTACAGTTATCCCCTAGCTTAGGGACAATTAAAGAGATCACATCTTGAGGCCCACGGGTCATAAACATGGAGACCGAGAAGCAGACAACTTAAGCATAGCCCCAAAGGGCACCTCTTTTCTTCAGTGTAGTCCATTCATCACTAGTAGCAGTATCCATCCCACCAGCCCGGTCCTAATGTAGCGGTGGGTGTTGCTCCATGAGGTAATGAGTCTGGGTACCATGGTATGTATCACTTTGATTTCTGAAGTACTTGCATATTTGTATTGAATCCCTCTTTATTTCATGACGTTTGCTTGGAAATTATGCTCTTTGCCTCGTTTATACCTGGAAGGGTAACACAGTTCCCTGGTAAGTTGGTTTCCCTTTAGGATGGGTTGTTGTTGGGTGGGTCTGTGAAAAGTCATCATTTGTTCCCTCCATATTTACCACTTTCCATCCTTATTCCTTCCATCCCCCCTATCCTTGTTTGGGCATTGGGATTGGCTACGCTAGGAAGGGTTGTACCTAACCTTGTGGGAAGAAGGGGCTAAAGGCCTAGAGGGTAAAATTAGTTGGCAAGAGTTAAAAGCCAATGTTGAAAACTTTGAGATGCTTCACCCAAGGATCCCCAAGAAATCAGTGAAAAGCTTCTCAGTAAGAAAAGGGGACCCATAAGATACATAAACTCTCAAGGTACTAGTTGATGGATAAGAGGTCTCATCACGAGCCGACCTATTATGACCATGGGCATGTAGCGGTATGACACTACCACCTATTTGGCCATCAAATCAAGGTAGTGGCTCTTGGTGGAATAGCCAAAAGAAAGGGGGTCTCATCGCGAGCTAGCCTTCTCATTTCGGTGAAGTGTTTGTGGATAATGTTGTCACCTCTGGTCTCAAGCCGGGACAATGGCCCTCAACTTTTCCCTTGAAAACAAAAGATCAAAAGAAATAAAGCTAAGAATAAAAGGCAATGAATGGGCTAGGAAACAATTGCATTTATGACAAGGTGCAACTTGCCCTCTACAAAGGCACCCACAGGTAAGAATTTACATTTCCCTATTATTACATGCACCCCATGCCCAAATACTTACCCTATGCCACCTCATACACTTACGTGACTTTGATTGGATCCCACCTGGGAAATACCGCAAACTTAAGAGAGGTTAGCCCAATAGGACACCCTGAGACCTTCTCCAAACCTAACTTGTCAAGTTGCATAACATTTTTGAGCATTTGTCTAGGTTAAGGGGGGTTTGATGTACATGTTTGGGTAATTTAATTATTGGATGTGATTTACATGCTATGATCCTTGTGACTTATGAACCCCTAGAGGGCGTATTTGTTGTTGCTGCAAGACCTTGCCCGGTGGACAAGTACACACGAGGGAATGATTAGCTCGGACATTCATGGGGGCTTAAAGACCATAGATGGATGTTTTAACCCCGGCTAGGGGTAAGAAGAAATTAAAGATTTGTACCGGGAAAAAGAAGGACGTTGCCTTTGGAGGCACCCTGGAAAACCTAGACCCAAGGGGACCTTGCTCTTCCACATGGACGTTGGCCCTCGAGGGCCCTGGAAGTCACCATCATTACCCTAGACGTCATCTAGAGCTAGGGTTTTCATTTTGGAGGCATTTATGAGCATGGTGGCACGTGTGGGCATCATATGGGGCCTCTTGAGGCCGAGCGCCCTAGATTTTAGGCTCAACGTTCCACCTTTAGGCCTCAACGTCACCCTAGAAGGTCATGACATCACCCTTGGAGGTGTCTTTAGATGCTAATTAATTTTTATTATGTCGAAATTGAATTTTATTGTAAATTGTCCAGGTCGGCCTTATTTTGACCTAAAAATTAATTAAAGGTCAAAATTTTGTATAAATAAACATAAAGTGCTCTCATTTTTACATCACAACTCACCTCTCACAAGAGGGAGGACTGGAATTTTCTCCCTAAAGGGGTTATTAGCTAAAATTACCAAGGCACACTTGCTTGGAGGCTATTTTGGATGCATTTTGGATCATTTCTTGGTGAACTTTTAGCAAATCTAGGGTTTTTGTGCTTGATTATTCTGGGTGAATTAAGTAAATCTGCAATTTTCATTTCATGATAAATGTATATGGTATGTTTACTTGTTTATATGTAAGATTATGAAATTGTTTGCTTGAAACCCTGGAAGTAAGAAACACAAGGTGCTTCTCTCTTACTCTTTGCTTTGCTAGTTTTGCCTAAGAAGATCTTGTCCAGACAAACTTCTAGAGCCCTAAAGTGCTAGCACTTTAGAAGCTTTGTCTAGTTCTTATTGCATTAAATATTTTTCAAGAGTCTAAGGATAGGAGAAATCACTCGGGCCTCGCTAGGGCCTAAAAGTGCCTACACCCTAGTTGAACCTTCTCATTGAGGCTTAGTGCTTGAGAACTTAAGGCACTACTTCTCAAGCTTCCACCTTATTATCTTTTAAACAAGTATAAGCATTGTTGTCTCTCCAAGTTAATGTGATGATATAATTGACTCCATAAACCCTAAAGGCACTAGTCTCTTGTCTCTCTTTTGTTAGAAGGTTGATCAAACACTCAAACATTATTCTCTTAAGCTATTACTAATTAAATCTAACACTAATTTAGCCTAGATCACTAACTTTCTTGTTGTTGTTATAAATGTTTGCTACAACCATCTAGCTGCAACAAATTTTCTGCATAATTGACTTTGAATGCTAGCTAAACACTTTAGAAGTTGCTTATGACATTTGATTATCATTTTGCTTAGTAAATGGTATCTTTTCACTGTCTTTTCAAACAATTTTGAAGAGCTTTTATTGCAATTGTTACAATTTATTAATTGTTGTTGTAAACTTATTAACTGCTACAATTTTATATCAGCTAGCACTTGTTTTCACTTGCCATTGTCCATTGAGGTGTTATTATCGTATTTGTACTTGGAATTATTGTATATGCATGCTATATTGTCTTGTTTCGGGCAGGTACACCAAGCACTTCATTAACCTCATCTTTTAGACACAAACTTAGTGACTTTGGTAACTAGTGAGAGGAGGAATATATCTTGACCATAACCCTAATTTTCTGTCCCTTTAGGTTACTGAGGATGCCTCCCCTGGGTAGACCCTACCTATCCCTAAAAAGTGGGGATCTCCTATTAAGATAATAGTGATAGGATATCTTGTCTGTTACGCCAATCTCCCTTACTGGCCTTGGGCTTTGGGCAAGTACAGATTGTGTGATAACATTTTTGGCGCGGTTGTCAGGGAGCATTGAGTCAATATTCCTCAATGACACTTTTTCGGTAAGCCTTTCCCTCAAATCCTTCCTCTTGTGAAGCTTACATGGCGACTCCACTAAGGGTGATTCCCTTTGATAATCCTTAAAAGGATATCTGGCGACCCCACTGACCTTTTCCAAGGTGCCACCTTACTGTTAACTTTGTGATATTTCCAAGATATGGGATCATGGCAGCCTGGGAACAAGTGTATCTGACTATTGATTTTGAAAATTTTCAAGGATACCCACATTATTTTGATATAAAATGGTTAAACAACTTTCTAAGATTCGGTGGCCTCCCAACTACTCACATTGTAGAATTCTTGAAGTATATAAGTGAGATAGAATTTGAAGGGGAGGATGTTCTGGTAAAATTGTTCATACTTTCCCTGTTGTCTTTTTTGCAAGATTGGATTAAGGGTTGTTGCGAAGATAAGGCTATATCATCTTTCATAGACCTCATCAGTAGGTATATTGAGTTTGTGAAACCACAATGCCAGACATATGAAGATGCCCTTCAAAATCTAGCAATAGCCCTAGAGGATGAAGGATTCACCATTGAGATTGTGGAAGATCTCAGTGATGTATACCATACTCAATACCAGGAACCCTCTAATATAGAAGGAGAGATTTATGAATAAGGTTGTCAACCCCTTGAAGAGGAGCAATATTTTTCCCATGATTCAATAGAATGCAGTAAAGACTTGACTAAAGAAGTGAGTTATGAGGATGAAGCACTAGTATTCGCTCCTCTGTCTGATGAAGCTCTCCAAGATCCTATCTCTCCTACACAAGACAAAGACAACGAGGTGAATCATTTTCCTTTCTCGGTTTTTTATGACACTTTGTTCTATCATTCAAAAGGTGAAGAAGTAAAGGAACCCTTGGAAGAGCTAGGTCCTTCATTTTCTTATGAAGGACAAAAGATGATTAAAGAGACAAGTCTTGGGGATAATGTATTGGATGCCCTTCCATTTGCTGGATGCCCTTCCATTTGATGAAGTCATCCAAGCCTTTGACGCTCCTGCACAACAAGAAGTGAACACAATAAGTTATTTCCCTTTCCAAAGTTTTGATGATGCTTTATTTTATGATTTGGAAAGTGAAGAATAATTAGAGGAGCCCTTGGATGCATTAAATCCTTCATGTTATGATACATATAGTGACATGGTTGATAATATTGATGAGTTCGTGCATGTTGGAAGACGTAAGTGGGATGTGATTAGTTCTGATAAGGATCTCATTTATGATATGGAAGAATATCTTTGAATGTTGCCTTTACAACAATCATATGATGTTCTTAATAATTTTGACGTTTGGCGACAAGATGATGATATAATTACAGAAGTTTCCCAAGCACCCAAGGATGACCTAGTGCAAAGTTCTCCCGATGATTTTCAGTCATACCTTGAGGATTTTGATGAGTATCCCTTTGAGACTTGGATTTATTCTATGGAAAAGATTATCAACCATTGTTGTGCTCAAATTTTGATAAAGGTGAGGACATTGCTTGCCTGAAGCAGAATACTTGTGACAAGGTTGTCCAACTCCCTTCGATTGCTTTACCTCGTTATGTCACTAAGGATGCAGATGGGGAACACGTCTCTTGTTTCAATTTTTCTTTCAGGCAAAAATTTTCGTTAGAATTCAAGGGGACGTTGAATGCCTTAAGAAGTTTATTATCTCAATCTTTCATCTTTCCCCTGAGAAGTTGTTAGTTGTCCTCTAAGTTCTTGTTAATCCTTTCTCAAACCCCAGGGAGTGATGATGTCCAAGGTAGTCAACACTTAGACTCGTTGAGACACCCCTTTGAGTCCTTGACCTCTCACGATCCTTTTTTGAGATGGATTGATCACTTTTCTGGAATGGTGACTTGGCATGATTTTGTCCCTCCCTCCCGCCTCCATGAGCTAGACTTTACGACTTCCTATGATATAATCCATGCTCTAACTCCTGTTTATCTTGTGCTTAACTTGTCATTGTTTTGGTTTATGATGAAGCACAAAGGTAGGTGTTATGATACATTGCTAGCGTGGTTGTACTGGTTGTATGCTTATACCTAGCATTTGACAAGAAAGTACATGTGAGTTAGGATAGGTAGGCATTTGCATCCATTGTACATACCATTGCATATCATGTTAGCATAATTGTAGTTTCATTTTCATATTATCTTGTTTCATTATGTATATATGTATGCTCATGATCATATGCTAGATTAGAGATGCTCTTTATTTGTTTATTATATCATATATGAACAAGGAGTGATATCACCACCCTAGGGATTACTAATATCCTTTGTTGAGATTTAGCAGGTCCATGTCATACCAGATATGTTGAGGTTCTCATGCGCTCTACGGTGAGCACATGTCCCCGAGTTGGAGCCAAATGTTATCCCCTAGCCTAGGGATGACTAAAGAGATCACGTCTCGAGGCCCACAGGTTCTAGACATGGAGTACCGAGAGCTAGACGACTTTAGCATGGCCCCCAAGGGCCCCTCTTTTCTTCAGTGCAGTCCATTCATCACCAGTAGCAATATCCATCCCACCAGCCTATTCCTGAAGTAACAGTGGGTCTTTCTCCATGAGGTATTGAGTTTGGGTATCATGGTATGCATCACTCTGATTTTTGAAGTACTTGAATATGTTGTATTGAATCATTCTTCATTTCATGACGTTTGCTTGGAAGTTATGCTCTTTGCCTTGTTTATACCTCGAAAGGTAACACGGTGCCCTAGCAAGTTGTTTTCCCTTTAGGATGGGTTGCTATTGGGTGGGTGTGTGAAAAGTCATCGTTTGTTCCCTCCATACTTACCACTTTCCATCCTTATTCCTTCCATCCCCCCTATCCTTGTTTGGGCATTGGGATTGGCTACGCTAGGAAGGGTTGTCCCTTACCTTGTGGGAATAAGGGGCTAAAGGCCCAAAGGGTAAAAGTAGTTGGAAAAAGTTAAAAGCCAATGTTGAAACCTTTGAGATGCTTCACCCAGGGATCCTTGAGAAAGCAGTGAAAAGCTTCTTAGTTAGAAAATGGGACCCATAAGATACAAAAACACTCAGGGTACTAGTTGATGGATAAGAGGTATCATCACGAGCCGACCTATTATGACCATGGGGATGTAGCGGTATGACACTACCACCTATCTGGCCATCAAATCAGGGTAGTGGCTCTTAGTGGCATAACCAAGAGAAAGGGGGTCTCATCACGAGCCAACCTTCTCATTTCCATGAAGTGTTTGTGGATAACGTTGTCACCTCTTGTCATCAAGTCAGGACAATGGCCCTCAAATTCTCCCTTGAAAGTAAAAGATCAAAAGAAATAAAGCTAAGAATAAAAGGCAATGAATGGGCTAGGAAACAATTGCATTTATGACAAGGTGCAACTCGCCCTCTACAAAGGTACCCACAGGTAAGACTTTACATTTCCTTGTTATTACATGCACCCCATGCCCAAATACTTACCCTATGCCACCTCATACACTTACATGACCTTGATTGGATCCCACCTGGGAAACACCCCAAACTTAAGA
>ML786299.1:82832-105582 GCA_009831015.1 Picea engelmannii | reverse complement strand
ACTGGTGTACTGTGTATGTGTGTGATTGTTTATTTCTTACTGCTCATTATTGGATAATAATTCTACATTGATATAACATTTGAAGAAAAAAGATTATAATTACGCTATTACTGATTCACCCCCCCTCTCAGTAATCCAACAAGGGTTCTCATAAAAAGAATTGGCCCTAAAATTGTTTTTACCTTGTAATGTTTTTTCATAATAGCACATATTTTTGTCCATTACACAACTTTTGATCTCATGTACCTTCAAAAAAGGATGGGATCAAAACCAAAATATCCATAGGGTCCAAAACAAATAAATGCATCACTCTGAATGACCAAAGTAAATCATTATACTAGTGGATCGCCATGATTTTTCATGATTCACCGGCTTTTGATGCCATTAGATCTAGTTTGTTTAGGGATCATAGACAATCTAATTCGATCACGAGGTTCATTTACAGAGGGCATCTAACCTAGGTTGTTCAAAAGGTTCTCTCACATGGTACATTTGAGTAGGCTATTGCATTTGGTTTGTTAATGGGGTTCTCTAGCATGGTTCACTCAAGAAGGGTTTCCAACACGGTTTGTTCTTGGGTTTGTCTCACATGGTTTGTTCAAGTAGGGAAGAAGACTTGGTTTGATCATAGTAAATTTAAGAAAGATGAAATAAGAGGGAATGTTCAAATGTTTAAATACATTTTAATTCCATTTACTACAAAAAATTCAAACTAGTAAGTTAACCTCACATTATTTATCGTGAAAAAAATTATAGCCAAAAACATTTTCTAGGAGAAAAAATGTTTGACTCATTCTACGATTAGCATTGCAAATAATATCTTAATATGATCATTGATTCTAATCTTGATTGGGATACTTTTTGGGGGTGACTATTTCTCATGAATCGCCTTACACCTTGTCACTAAACCACACACCTATGAGTTTATTGTAATTAACTTATTCATCATTTCACCCATGCATTTTCCTTTATTGGAGAGCTACAATCATAGCCTATTACAACTCTAGCTTGTCATAACTCTACTTGTATTTAAAGAAAGACACCACACCATGGTAAATCTAGGAAGGGTTTTGAAGATCAAACCTAAAAAATAAAAGTGATTTCGAGGTTTTCTAATACTTTAATTTGAGTACTTGTCATAGTTGGCTATCACACATTGTTCTTTAACTCCATATCTATCCAAATAGCTTGGAATTAATGGTGAATAATGATGACTTTATCACCATTGATCAAGGTTCCATAGCCACATGGGCTTTATTTAGCAGTTTAAAGTTTTTGTGGTGCACTCGAAGGTAGTGGTCAAATGTGTGAGGTATGCATGACATCACTTCCACACATCGATATATAGACTAAAGGCTACCCAATGTTCAACTCAAAGTCTATCAAATGATATATGTCTCTAATACCTTACGGTAACTACATGGACTCTTGGAGGTAGTGGTTTTATGTAAGCCACATATAACACTACCCACACACACATATATGTGGGTCAAATGCCACCTCTAGGTTCTCATTGAGGCCTACCATAATTATAGCCACCCTTTAGCTAAGAAACCACATAGCAAAGGACATTTCTATGCTATCAAAATTACTTAGAACTTGCACGTGACCTCATTTGCACCTACTTGGAGTTTTTGAACATGGATCTTAACATTAATACAAGTTCAATCACCTCACACTTACCACTGAACTCATCTATAGCCTCATAGTAAGCATAGAGGGGCTTTCGCAGTGCATCATATTAGATATCATTTTTGGGATTAACTGTGTAGAGTAAGTCATTAATCTATGATCCATATCCATGAGTATTAGTCGCAACTGACCAATAATTCTCATGATTTGAATAGTCCACTTAACACTCAATGCATCGGGTGATGCTCACAGGGGTGAAGAAGTGAGATTGAAACCAGCGAAATGAATTGCATAGGATTAATCATCACTTATGGGGCTTGCACCTGGTAACCAAGACTTCCCAAGTGGTCACCCATCCCAAGACGCCTCTGGCTCAAGCACGCTTAACTGTGGAGTTTTCCCCACAAGGCACAATACTTGCTAAGGTTTTGCAAATGGGGTAGCAAGCTAAGTGGGCTTGATTGTAGGGAAAACTCCATAGTTAAGCACGCTTGAGCCAAAGGCATCTTGGGATGGGTGACCACCTGGGAAGTCCTGGTTACCGGGTGCAAGCCCCGAAAGTGATGATTGATCCTACGCAATTCATTTCGCTGGTTTCAATCCCACTTCTTCACCCCTGTGAGCATCACCCGATGCATTGAGTGCTAAGTGGACTATTCAAATCATGAGAATTATTGGTCAGTTGCGACTAATACTCATGGATATGGGGTCATAGATTAATGACTTACTCTATGCAGTTAACCTTATAGTAGTTTACTTACTCATAATTTTATTCCAAGGCACTTTCCTTGAGTGGAGATCTATGTAAAAGCTAGCCTATCACAACTCTTCTTGCAATCAAAGGAAGATCCCCACCACACGATGTTAAGTTTGGGAGGGCTTTTGAATGGAGAAACCTCAACACAAAGACAATCTTGATTGTGAGGATTTCAACACTTTAATTTGGGGAGTTGCTAGATTTGAGTCTCACACGTTATTTTATAACTTGATATCTACCCATAATGGCAAGGAAGGATGGGTTTCTCATAATTGACCAAGGTCCATTCCTATGAGGGTTTTATCTAGCAACTTAAGGTAGCCATGTGAGAGCTTAGTGGTAGTGGTTGAATGCATGAAGCATGCATAACACAACCCCTACCCACATATAGATGGACCAAGGTTTACCCATGTTCTCCTCAACATTTGCCAAATGACATATTTACTTGATACCTTAAGGTAGCCATGCGTACCCTAGTGGTGTGTGAGGCACACATAACAATGACTGCATACAAAAATGTGGATAAAAGCCTACCCATGTTCTCCTTGAGGCCCACCACAATTAGGGAGGATTATTTAATAACCAATTGGTAAAGTCATTGCTCTTGCATGGGAGATGTGCAAGGTTCAAATCTCTCTTCTCTTGTGCTTTTTTTGCCATTGAAACGATTACTGTGGCCAAGGCCACAATTATTTGGTGCTAGAAATATTATGGCCACATCCATTGGCTATCAATTTCTTCTAGGACCTCCACCCAATCTTGAATACAAGTAGACAAGAGTATGCACTTCGGGCTTGAGACTTGAACCCAAGTCATTGTCAGGGTAAGAACTCCAACTTATCGATAGATCACAACTTAATGAATCTCTCCCCTCCATGTAAAGTGAATACTTCTAAAGTCATTGCTCTTGCAAGTGAGAGGTGCAAGGTTCAAATTTCTCCCCCCTTCCCATGTTTTCTCTTCACTAAAATGGTTATTGCGGCTAGGCGACGATAAATATTTTCATGACATCCATGCATTGCTAATTTATTTTAGGACTTCCACTTAGTTTTGAATACATCGACATAGGAGCACGACTATCGAGGTTGTGACTTGAACTTGGGTAATCATTATAGTAAGTTCTCCAACTCCCTGTCAAACTATATCACGACAAACTTCTCTCCTCCATATTAAAGCGGGTATTCGTATTGCATTAATGAAGATTATGGTTCATAACCTTCTTAGAGATCAAACAAAAGCATTGATTAAAAAAATGTTTTATTACTCAATATGTATTGAAGTTTAAACTCTAGCCATTTTTAACACAAACTAAACAACACACAAAATGTAACAATTTCTAACCATGATTTAAACTAGCATTTAATGATGAATTATTGTTACATTCGGATCATAGTTTTGCTCACAACCCCACCATGCTTAAAAGAGTTTTGGGGGTTATTGATTAGATCTAAAACCTTAGAAAACATGAGCAATGTTGGAGTAACCAAAACCTTGAAATTTGTTTTTCCAACAATGTTGGGTAAAAAATGTGATTTTGTCTAATTAATAGACAAAGATTGCCACTTATATACATACTACTCTTGGGCATTTTAGCCTTTTAGTAGAGATGTTCGTTCAGCATCCTATGATCAAGTGACTCCAAAAGGTCACGTGTTCAATTCGTTGAAAGAATAAAAATATATATTCAACCTCCTTCTCAACAACTATCACCACGACCCATAAATTAAAAGGCGACATTTTTAATTTAATTTTAAAATTAATTTTAAACAATTGAATATTAAGTCTACACACAACGAGAAGGCACCGTAAACTAAAAGGCCACATTTTTACCTCATTTTCGTTTTTAACAATTGAATATATGAGTATACACACAATGAGAAGGGGGGTGTATTAATGTGGAACGAAAACTTGAACATAGGGAGGTGGTCCTTTTTGCGATCAGCATTTGGTGTTGGTGAATAGGTAACAGAGCCATCCTTGTTTCCTGCGTCTCATCGGGCCCTATTTTTTCCTATTTTAGTTAGCACGAGTTTGCCTTGTTTTTCCATTTTTATATCCGTCTACGCATTTATTTATTTGGTGGGAGCTTCAACAACTCAGAGTTCAAAGTCTGTTTCGACTGTTGCTGTCCTCCCTCGAAGAACAAGTAGCCATCCGGACTCTGTACTGCCCGACTCTAAGGTAAAGCTTATCGTCCCAAATACTGACTGCATTTGTTAGATTTCGATTTCAGGGTCTTTATTTTGAATGTGGAGTTAATCTGCATTTAGGGTCACTTCCTGTTATTTTGATAAATTTAGCGTGAGGTTCCCTGATGATTTTATGTAATGCTGAGGTGAATTTCAGAGATGTTTGGAATCACATTGTCTGTAAATGATGTATGTTTAAATACCCAACTATTATTCTTTCCAGGTTTGGCTTTCACATGCATATAATAACATAAGCCCTATGACGGATTCAATCTCTGGTTGGTTTAATGGCTTTCAGCTCATTCTGGGGTTACTGTATCATTGGCTTTCTGATATAAGTTTGTAACCATGGGCATGTTTTTTCATTTTGGCGGAGCAGGGTTGTGAAGTGGAGTAGGATGGAAAACTGGGGGCGTTGAAGAGTGGGATGGGTCCAGTTATGGCATGGACAGAACCTCAAGTCACTCAATCTCCTCAGTCTCAGATAGTGAATGCTGGAAGGGAGAGGGGGGACGTGGCCGGCGACAATGAGCAGTCGAAGAGGCGATTGTCTTCGAATGCCGATGGAACAGTGAGTCATCATTCAATGAACCATCATTCGATGAGCAGTACTTCTAGTACCAGCCCTACTCCTACTACTACTCCTCTGCCTGCCTCCTCCCCTTCCTCCTCCTCGCTCGGGAGGTTTCAAGGGAAGGATGCGCTTTCGTATGCCAATATACTGCGATCGAGGAATAAGTTTGCAGATGCACTTGGTCTGTATGAAACTGTTCTGGAAACAGAGCCTTCCAATGTCGAGGCTCATATTGGAAAAGGAATTTGTCTCCAAATGCAAGGTCTCACTCCGAAGGCCTTTGAATGCTTTGCAGAAGCTATTACGTTTGATCCTCAGAATGCATGTGCTCTCACGCACTGTGGAGTTTTGTACAAGGATGAAGGGCACTTGCTAGAGGCAGCAGAGGTTTGTTTCTAACTTCTGACATTGTTTTTTGTTTTGTACATATATTTTTCCGGTGACTGTGTTTGTTTGAGCTTCTGTATAGCAGTAGGTGCCTTTTAGTGGATTCTGAAACTGAATACATTTGAATATTCCTGGGATGAACAAAACATATCTAGAGCAATCATGGCATCACTATAGAAATGTGAAAATTACATGATCTCTTTTTGAAATTAAAAAACGCTTAGTCAGCCGATATACAATCAATTGACACAATTTTTTGGATGGCTCCTTTGAACCTTTGAAATTTCAACCAAAGTCATCTTGTCAAGAATTTATTGTTAATGTACCGAGGCTTTTTAAGGAATCCCTGTCTGTTATCATGTCAGTCAATGCCAATGACATGGGCATGGCCATCTGTCATTGCCATCTGCTAACTCGTGGAGTCACACTTCTACACGTCTGCTACAAAGAAACTTGGAACCTACCACTGATAGGAGTTTGAACTGACTGCTCTTCCATCAAATAAGCACTCTTGAGTCTTAGGTATAGCATTCTGACAACATTCACAGGCTTGGTTATTCTAGACAAAGATATTTCTTGTAAAATACTGGTACTCCTTAGAACTTCCGAAATGAACGACTTGCTTTCAAGGATAAAGCTACCACTTGTAACCAACAATTCACTTTTGGATTCATTTTCTTGGCAGTTTATCATCTTTTTTAATTTTTTAATTTGGCATTCACATTATCAAAATTTTTGCAGAATCCATGTTAGTATCTGGTTTCCAAAAGTCTTTGTTGCAAAAGCAAAACAGATAGATTTAGTTCTTCCCACCGAGATGTCCCAGAATGAGTACAACATGCATCGACACAAAACAACTTCAGCGAGTGGATTTGCAACAAATAGATGATAAATCACCCGGACAACTTCTTCTTTAATGGAATTTGTGTCATGACAATAATCATTGAGGCAGTAAACAATAAGAAAAGGGATTTGAATTTTGTAAAACATATAAAGCTCATAATGTTTTCTTTTTGTCCAATCAAATTGTTTAATGTTTCCTCTATCCAAAATACTTGTAGGGTAAACTTGCCACTTATGATGATTTGGCTTTTTTGTCCATCATCAGAACCTTTAGAAGGTAATCTTTCCAGATTCCAACCCTAGCAATTCAGATTTAGTATGATAATCTATTTATGGAAACATTGTTAGATACTTATCATATGTTGTTTTTTTAAGCTCTCTAGAGAAAGGGGGCGTTGAGGCTGAATTTGTTTGTATCCTCCAAGAACAATTTGTCGGGGGTGGAATGTGGAGGGCCTAGTAGAAACCTATATTCCATGGGAGTGCACTTGCCCCTCTTGCCCCTGTGCTGGATACAGTGTTGCAGGAGTGTGTGCTTGACTTGGGCAGATGCACTTCAAGTGCTTCCAAGAACGTTTCAAGCACTCATGGGAATGCTCCCCACATAGTTGATTGATGGCTAATTATTTTTCTTTTTTAAAAAAGTTTGGGACTATGGGAAGGCCCTAGTAGGCCCCATACACTATGGAGGAGAGTTTAGAGCTTATAAAAGCTCCAATCCATCTTCTTTTCTTATTCCATTTGTCATTGACTCATTTCACTCATCATTGATCAGGGTTTTGAAATTGCTCATGACAAGAGGAAACAACAGTAGATAGTAGAATTGTTTCTCTTTTTTCATTTCTTTACTTGTCATAGACCTCAACTCTATTTAGTTTTTCAATTTCCAGTATCTGTTTTATAAATTAGGCACATGGCCTATTTTGTAAACATTATTCTATACTTGTGATAACTCTTTGCTCATGATAGCCTATTTCATTTCATATTCACTTCCTGTTATCTAGTTTATAACTTTGTAATTGCTAGATGGTTGATGTTATCTGGTTCAACTTCATTTACTTTTCTACTTCATGCTATTTCTTTTAACTTTGTAACCTCTAAACAGTTAACTATTGGTTACAAAGTCTTCAGAGTTGTACTAAATTGTTGATGTTCTAATCTACTGTGAATCACATTTTCAAGCTCTTAATAATGTAGTATTTTCCTATTAGTAGCATTGAAGTCTACATTTTTTGCAACTAATTTGGCATTCTATACATTTTTTTGAAGGCTTTGGCACTAAGGTTAGGAATTCTGTCCATCATAATACTCGTTCCAATTGCACGGCCACGATGGCCCATAAGGGGCTAACATATATTTGGGGGTATTTGAAATCTGGCATGGGGGATATCACCACCCTTGCTTTACCAACCAGCTACGCCCTGTTGTACAAGCCCTACATTTACAAAACGTTCATGGGAACACTTTGCTCCCAATCTTTGTTTTACTTCGAGTTTGATTGCCTTTTGCATGAATTGTTCTATGTCCAATTTCAAACATTGTTAGATTGCCTCCTATTGCAGTGTTGCTTTGTTCACTTGAAATGCTACAAATGGTAGTTTATTTGTCTTTGCAAATTTCATGGCATTCTTGATGGTGGTTAGCATATTGTGTGTTAGTAGTTGAACCTTTATGAATAGGTTTATTGATGTCTACCTTTTGGGCTTCTACTGCTCATGCAGGACCTTGATGTCTTCAATGTTGCATGGTAGGTTGAGTGATGTTATGGTTTGTTCCACCACTAGAAAAGTGGAAATGATGTCACTTGTGGTCACTTGGTTCTAGTCATATAGAATTCCTTGCTTTTGACTATTTGGGCATGTTATAACACAAGTTGTAGGTTGGGCAAAGCCTGACCCAACCACAAAGCATGTGCTACAACTGTGGGACACTACACCCAATGTCACCTCGATGTAGGTCCCGCACTTGGGGGGTGACTAAGGTCACTCATGGGAGGCGATCCCAAAGACCCTAGGGGGAATGAGAAGGATGAAGGGAGGTGTAAGGAGAAGTCCTCCGGAAGGTCAAGTGATGGAAGAATAGATTGGTTGAAAATGGTAAGTAAAGAGAGGAAAATGGATACCGAGTAAAAAGATAGTTGCCGGTGCACCTGTACTTGCTCGAGACACAAGAAAAGACACTTTTCCAACCAAGTATAGTAATGGATCAGCAAGTTAAGCTTGCTGTCCCTAAAATACAACAGCATACAAGTTAGTAAATCAGCAATAGATTACATCCAAATCAACAAATAAAAGGTCTATATATTCAACAATGTTAGCAATAAAACTAGTAACCAATGTGGACCGAAAATAACACTTCAAGACTGAATAAAGATGGCTGTCATAAAAGTAGATTTCTGCAGCAGTATATCAGCCTTATGGCTGTAGCATTCAATGAAGTACAACAACAAATCTGAGCATCAAAAAGTGCCAAAAGCTAGCTCAATAGATGCACCTAGGTTAGTAGGTTAAACTAGTAAAGTTAGAGGGTTAGTCTAGGGTTATTTTGTGAGATATTAGTGGTTAGGGTTAGAGTTTAAAGAAGCCCTAATGGCTGTAGTTTAGTTTTACTACAACAATAAGAATTTGTGGGAGAAAGAGGATGCCCTAAGGGAGAAAGAGACAACTTCAAAACTTGAAATTTGTACGTTTACCAAGGTAGCAATTTATTTCTCCCATTCAATAATTAAATGACTAGTGCCTTTAAAAAAAGAGTTAATGGAGTCAAGAGAATGTGGAAAAGCTAGATAGGCTAGGAGGGTGTATGCAATTATACTCCTCATAGTAAACCCTTATGAAGCAATATTCCCTTAGAAATAAAATGGTGGAAACACAAGTAGGGGTGTATGCCCTTATACTCTACTTGGCTCAAGCAAATAAAACCTTTAACTTGTACAAATAATAATACAATGAAATAAATGACACTTTCAAGCATTAAAAGGCAATAAAAGCTAGACTAACCACCAAAAGAAAGCAATGAAGAAAGCCTTCCAAGGCTAGTGCACCATCTTCATCAACCATAAACAAGACATAGCCATAGACAAAATCACAAGAGAGAGAAGTAGTCAAAGAGAGCAAAAATTTCAGTCTAAGAGCCTCTCACAATGGAGAGTTATGTCTTTAAAATAAGATCTTATGATCTCTATTTATACAAAATGTAGCTAACATAGTTTGTCCACATAATATTAAGTAAAACACAAGATTAGGGGTCAACAACCCTAATCTTGCCCATTTACAAAGATAATATTTAAAAATTCTCTTTAATTTCACTTTTGCACAAATAAAACCCTAAAACAAAGGTGATGTCATCCCTTGAAGGAGGATGTTTTGGAAAATTGAGCAAGTTGTTGGCGCTGGGCTGCAAAGTAGGGCCTCCAAAGGCCATGTGGTAATCATCCAGAGCCTCTCCACCTCAAAATGACTTGTGTCATGCTCTCATTCCTCATCAACCACCATATGCCCCTCAAATGTGATGTCAAGCCCCTATGGAGTAATGTTTTGCTCCTTCTGGGCAAGTCGTTTGGCATGCAAAGGGTGGGCTATGTCTATCCAGTTGTCTCGTAGGCCTTTGAAAGCATCTCTTTGTCATCTGGCATGTGGGCCTATGTCATCCATCTTGTGGACTGCTTGCCCTCATGGAAGCCCAAGCTAGGCTTGTTCTTCCAAAATTGGCCACCAACTTGTACCTGCAAGGCAAATGGGTACGCCCTCCAAGGATCTCAAGTCAAAGCATCATGATGAGTGAATCGAATCAATAAAAGAGCCATTAAAGCATGTATACTAGGACTACATCATACACACATGTGCTTAAGAAACTAGACGTTTTGCCAAGTTTGGTTGTGGGAGGGTTGGCATGGTACTTCTTTTCAATGGATCAAACCCCCTAAGTCTAGGAACAACCCTATCTGAGTCATGTGAATGAAATGGAATGGATGGGGGTAGTACTCAATGGGCATGGGGTTCATGATATGCAAGGGTCCATAATATCTCATTTATGGGTGGCTTTGTGGAGGGTGTGCCACACCTTTGTCCATAATGCATTTTTTCCAAGCCCATCAATTGCCTTTTATCTTTCTTTCTTTGTATTTTCTTTCAATATAGCATAGGGTGAGTTGGAGGCCACTGCCTTGGCGTGGTGACCAGATATCGACAATGTCACCCACAAGTATTTTCACGGAAATGAGAAGGCTGGCTCGTGATGAGACCCCCTTTCCCTTAGCCATGCAACTGAGAGCCATTACCTTGGTGTGATGGCCATAAATGATAATGTCATACCGTTAGATATCCATGGACGTAATAGGTTGGCTCGTGATGAGACCCCCTATCCTCAATTGATCCTTTAAGCATCTTTATTTATTCTTTTCATGAGGTCCTTATTTTCTTGCGGAGAAGCTTTTCATTGCTTTCAAGTTTCTCGGGATCCCCTGGGCGAAGCATCTGGAAGGTTCTTTCATCAAGATTTTATCTTTTGCCAGCTAACTCCCCTTTGGGCCTTCAGCCCCTTCTTCCCAGGAAATGAGGAATGGTCCCTTCTAGGGTTAGTCTACCCCAAAATCCCAAGAGATGATGTCACGAGGGGAAATAATGATGGAAAGTGGTAAGTATTTTCGGGAGTGGCACGATGACTCATCAAAGGAAGCTTCCAGAAACACTCCATCCTAAGGGCGACCATCTACCGGAGTGCCCCAAGCCAACCACCAACATCTAAACAAGGTAAAAGGCATAGTTTCCAAAGAAAATGTCTCATAATAAAAAATAACCTCTGATACACAAGCTAGAATGCCTCAAATATTCAAATGATACCCACCATCATACCTGACTTGTACCGCATGGAGCAAGACCCAAGTGACCTGTGGTGACAAGCTAGTGTGGATGATGACCGAGTGCTGGGTCATTGTGGTGGCGATGTGGGTCTCTAGCTGTGCAAAAGGGATACTGTTGGTCATGTGGCCTCTCGACACTCCATATCTGCAACCTGAGGGCCTTGAGACATAATCTCCTTAGTTATCCGCAAAATGGGGATAGCAGGGCCCAAGGTCGAATAATTGAGATACATCGACACTGTTGTCCATTGTGGCCTTCCTTCATTTAGGTTGCATACATTTGGATCACGATAATTGAGTAATTCTCTTTTGTTGCTAGCTCATGTTACTTGCTTAGTGTTGCCGCATTTGTTGATTCTAGACTTGTACTTGTTTGACCCTAGCCCTCATTCTTGTTTTCTTCCATAAGAGCTATACTGGCCTTTAACTTTTTTTTTGGCAATACTACCATGTTTGAGAGGTGAAAACTGAGCATTGCTCATGTAGCTAGCTATTGGATAATTTGTTTTAAATCTTGATTTTGTTTTTTTCTTCTTTTGCTTTGTTGTTGTTGTTGCAGGGATGCAAGCTTGTTGTAAGGAAGCATTCCTAGAAGTGCACTTCTCTAGTGCTCTTGGACCGAACATTAGGAACTTGGAGTGCTCCCTAAGTTAACCTAGAGAATTCCTTGCGTGAATCGAGAGTGCTCCTGCGATTAAAAAATGCTCATGAAGCACTCTTGTGTCGAGTGAAAACATTCCTACAAAATTTCACATTTTGAGTTTTTTTTTGCATGCGAGGCATAACGGAAGGCCTCAATAAGATCCACAACCCATGGCTTGGGTTTATGGAGAGCTTGGAGGGGAGTTTGAAGGATACTGTAGTCATTCACCATTGTTGAAGATTCAAGAGACAAGCTCTATGCCCATTCTTGCTTGTCTTTTTTGTCTTTTGTGTTGAATGTTCTCTTTTCCTACTCTTTTCCATTCCTTTTCCCTCATTCTATCTCAAGAAGCATGTTGGGTATATGATATATTCTTCCATTTTTTTATAATGGTGTTGATGGGCAATACCGATGGTGGGAATGAATGTGAGAATCTTTGTGGTTAGGATGACCCATACTGTGGAGAGGGCAAGGAATGAGGGAGAGAAAGGGAGTGGAACCACTAAATTTAAATGCCCCCATTATAATAAAACTTACACGACTTCATATACGCATGTGAGGAAGCATCTTTGTGGGTTATTTTTGGGGGATGCAGCCAAGCACATAGGAATTGAAACATGTGATAAAATAACAAAGGTAGATAGACAAAAAATACATTAGGGAAGAGTAGAAAGCACAAAAGAAATAAAGAAACCTAAATAAAAAAACCAAATCACCAGATTTCCTACTTGCCTTAGGACTTTTGGCTTTGTGATACATTTAATTCCATCATAGAGGTATTTGATTTGTTGATGACCTTGGAATGGAGGAAACTCCTCCTAGAAGATGCTAGAGTAGTAGAGTTCCTTGCTAGCCAAATGGCTCTAGATGCAATCGGATGAAGAGATCTATGTTTTAATAGATCTATCTTTAAACCATTTCTTTTTATAGTCTAACAAGGATGCCTCTTGCCAAGATTCTTGACCTTTGACTAGTGGAAGAATAAGCTTTCGGACCTCCTCAATAAAAGCACAATGAACCAGTAGATGATCTATTGTTTCCACCTCACTCCTACAAAGTGTGCATCTCCTTGGGCCATGTCGTGCCCTCTCGTGGAGGACCTCCCAATTCAAGGCTTTGTTAGCTAATGCTAATCACATAAAAATTCTAGACTCCATAGAAGCTTTGACTTTCCAAAATCTCCCCCACCACCAAGTTGCTTCTGCCCCTCTTCTTCATCGGTAGCATTATCCAAGACTTGCTATGAATTTTCCCAAAGAAGGGTTTTTGCACCATACCAAAGGGTCATCCTCCATTTTCAGTTTGATAGGACTCTACACCAATCTCCTAATACAACCTTGGCAATAGTCAACATCAATACCTTCCAAGCCAAGGACTTCAACACTCAACCAACCTTGTTGTCGTAAGGTTGTAGTAGTTGGCTTTGCCATATTTGCTAGTCCAAACTTTCCTTGACCATTTAGTGGATTTAACATATGCTAGGAAAGATGGAATTACCTTCCACATCCCTTGAAGTGTCCATCCCCAACCTCACCTTTTTTCTATCTCCCACTTCCCCTACAAGCCAATTTTCAATAAGGGGAAAAGAAAGTACTAAGGCTTTCTAGATTATCAAAAYTYTGGAATATGATTTAACTGGAGATTGAATCCACTCTTCAAGATTCAATGGGTCAATTTATTTTTGAAGAATAACATTGTGCCAAATTCATTCATGTTTGATGAGTCTCCATAGRCTTTTAGCTGCTAATGCTTTTCCAAAATGTTGGACATTTTTTAATCCCCATCATCCAACTTCCTTAGGCTTAAGAATTCTCTTCCATTTCACAAGAGCAATTTCATCTTTTTCCTTTCAACTTTTCGATAGAAAATGCAAAAACTTTTTCCTAATCTTTTCTCTGCTTATAGACAATCATCTATTACATTGAGTAGTGGTACTTTTCTCAACTTTTTGATTTAGTTCGATCTATTGTCGAAAACCATAATCTTTTGGTTTCAACATGAAACCTAGGTACTTAAAACCTTTACATAAGTGAATGCATTGAAAATAAAAAGTTCTAGTGATAATATCTATTTGCCCTTGAGTTGTTCTATTGAAAGATTTTGATGATTTTTTCTCATTAATTTCCATCCCTGTAGTTGTGCAACAAGAGGAGATCTTTTCTTTGTATCTAAGGGTTTCCCTTAGACTGCCATTGCCAAATAGAGGTACATGATCTACAATGAGTAGGGGAGTTAGAACTAGTGTTCTCTCTATTCTTAGTTCCTTTTAAAGCTCACTCCTTTGGTTATCAAAGACTATTACTCCAAGCTTCAACTACAATGAAGAATGATAGAGGGGACAAAGGGCACCATTGTCCAAAACGTCTGGAAGTGGTGAAAAAACTTGAAGCCCAACTATTGATTAGGATCGAGAAAGATACAGAAGAAAGGAAACACATGATCCAATCTACCGAGGGAACACGACATCCAATATGGATCAGAATAAGATGGAGATGCAGTCAATTCACTTGGTCATAGTGTTTGGGAAGATTAAGCTTGATCACCATAGCTTGCATTTTTTTTTACTTGATTGTGTGAAGGGCCTCTTGTGCCATTACAAATGCATCATGGATCTGCCTATTGTTGAGGAAAGCAAACTGTTCCTCTGAGATTGTCTTTGATAGAACCCCCATCGGTGTTCTTGCAATAACTTTAGAATTGATTCTATAAAGGGCATTGTTATCGCACAATCTATACTCGCCCAAAGCCCAAGGCAAGTGAATGCAAGATTGGTGTAACAGGGGGTGACCTATCACTGTCACCTTAATAGGAAACCCCTTTCTATTGAGGAGTATATCAAAGTTACCCCAGGGGAGACATCACCAGTGACCTAAAGGGTTGATAAGACTAAGGAAAGGATGCAAGAAAACCCCCCTCTCACTGGTCATTCAAGTCAAAAGGTTCTTAAGGTCTTTAAGGGATGAAGCAACGGTAAAAATAGGCTAGCTGATATAAAGTTGCAACAATGTAACAATTTACAACAACAATAAGTATTTTGTAACAGCCACAAAAATAGTGCCTTGAAATTGCTTGAAAAGACAAGAAAATGTAGCTTTAACTATGCTGAATGATAATTAACTGTCGCAAGTAAATTTGGCAATGTCTAGCTAGCATTTAATGTCACTTTTGTAGAGAATTTGCTGCAGTTAGATGGCTGTATAGCAATTTTTTATAACAACAACACATTCTAGTGCTCAAAATTGCAAGGAAACACCATGTAAACTTAGTGTTTATCTAGTAGATTGATTGGCAATTGTCACAAGCAATTTATGAGTGAGCTAAGTGCAAGTTATGTAGGTGAATGCAACAGATTAGCATGAATTAGTATGGCTGTAGCAGTGATTTGCAACAACAACAAGTTAGCTAAGGAATTAGTCTAGTTTAGGGTTAGTAAAAGTTAGCAAAAGCTTCAAGGAAGAAGGTTTGAGTGCTTGTTTGATCAATGCTTCAATAAGAGAGAGACTAGAACTAGTGCCTTCTAGGGCTTGTGGAAGTGGAGGCTTCTTCTAAGGCTGCAAATCAATTTTGATAGTGCACAAAAGTCTACGAGGGAGAATGCATAGGAGAAGTAGTAACTTAAGTTCCCCTATGCATTTTCCTAGAGAAACAAGATACTAGGGTGTAGGCAATTCTAGGCCCTAACACCTTGCTCTCCTTAGGCTTCTTATGGGAAAAACTTAGGCAAAGATAACTATGTCAAAACCTTAAGAGTGCTAGCAAATTAGGGCTCTAGGGTTTTACTAGTTACTAGATCAAATTAATGAGAAGTTTTGGTAAATAGAAAGTAAAAAAGTAGCAAATTAAGTTCCTTACTTCAAGCATTAAGTATACCATGCAATCTCATAATCTTGTATGAGCAAATAAAACCATACATAAACCATTCAATAAATGACAAAATGCAGATTTTACCTACTTGCACCAAGAATAATCATGAAAATACGATGCAAGATCACCATAAAATCTTTCAAGATTGATCCACTTGCAAAAAATCAGCCTTATACAAGAGTGTGCCTCACAATTTCAGCCAATAGCCCTTCTAGGGTGAAAATTTCAGACCTCTCCTCTTGTGTGAGGAGTTGTGAGATAAAAATGAATGTACTTTATGTTTATTTATACAAAACCGGTGACCTTTAACTAATTTCAGGTCAAATAAAGGCCCACATAGCCAATTTACAAATAAATTCAAATTAGACATAAATAAAGTTAATTAGCATCTAAAAACACTTCCAAGGGTGACGTTGAGCCCCTAAGGTGGAACGTTGGGCTCCAAATGTTGAACCTTTGGCCTCCAAAGGCCTTAGATGATGCCCCCACGTGCCAACTAGCTCACAAATGCCCTCAAAATGCAAACCCTAGCTCTGGATGACGTACAGGGTCATGATGGTGACATCATGGGCTCTCAAAGGTCAACATCCAGGTGGTAAAGCAAGATCCCCCTGGGTCTAGGTTTGCCAGGGTGCCTCCAAGGTGACGTCCTTCTTTCTTCCTGGTGCAAATCTCTGATGCCTTCTTGCCCCTGGCTGGGGTTACAACATCCATTTGTGGGCTTTCAGCCCAATGAAGCTCCGAGCTAATCATTCCCCCATGTGTACCTGTCCACTCGACAAAGTCCTGCAACAACAACAAGTACACTCTCCAGGGGTTCATAAGTCACAGGGATCATAACATGTAAATCACATCCAATAATTAAATTACCCAAACATGTGCATCAAACCCCCCTTTACCCAGACAAATGCTCAAAGACGTTATGCAATCTAACAAGTCAGGTTTGGAGAAGGTCACAAGGTGTCCTATTGGGATAATCCTCCTTAAGTTTGGGGTGTTTCCTGGGTGAGAACCATTCCAGGTCATGTAAGTGTATGACGTGGCGTGGGGTAGTGTTTGGGCATGGGGTGCAGTGATCACAGGGAAATGTAAATCTTATCTGTGGGTGCCTTTGTAGAGGGCGAGCTGCACCTTGTCACAGATGCCATTGCTTCCTAGCCCATTCATTGCCTTTTATTCTTAACTTCATTGCTTTTGATATTTTGTTTTTATGCTTCAAGGGAAGAGTTTCCTGGCTTGGTGTCCAGAAGTGACGACGTTATCAACGAGCATTTCACGGAGATGAAAAGGCTGGCTTGTGATGACACCCCCTTTCTCTTGGCTATGCCACCAAGAGCCACTACCCTGGTTTGGTGACTAGATAGATGGTAATGCCATACCGCTACATGCCCATGGTCATAATAGGGCGGCTCATGATGAGACCTCCCATCCACCAACTAATACCTTGAGTGTTTGTTTTTCTTATGGGTTCCCTTTTCTTACTAAGAAGCTTTTTATTGCTTTCTCAGGAATCCCTGGGCGAAGCATCTCAAAAGTTTCATCTTTGGCTTTTAACTCTTGCCAACTACTTTTACCCTCTGGGCCTTTAGCCCCTTCTTTCCACAAGGCAAGGTACAACCCTTCCTAGTGTGGCAAATCCTAATGCCCGAACAAAGGTAGGGGGAGATGAGAGGAATAAAGATGGAAAGTGGTAAGTATGGAGGTAATGGACGATGACCTTTCATAGACCCACCCAGTGGCAACCCATCCTAAAGGGAGATCAACTTACTAGGGCATCATGTCACTCTTCCAGGTATGAGCAAGTTAAAGAGCATAATTTCCAAGCAAACGTTATGAAATGAAGGAGAATTCAATGCAACATATTCAAGTGCTTCAATAATCAAAGTGACACATACCATGATACCCAGACTCTTTACCTCATGGAGCAAGACTTGTTGCTACTTCAGGACCATGTTGTTGGGATGGATGTTGTTGCTGTTGATAAATGGGTTGCACTGAAGAAAAGAGGGGCCCTTCGGGGCCATGCTCAAG
This sequence comes from Picea engelmannii, assembly GCA_009831015.1. Lineage (NCBI taxonomy): Eukaryota > Viridiplantae > Streptophyta > Pinopsida > Pinales > Pinaceae > Picea > Picea engelmannii. The sequence goes on along the minus strand of ML786299.1, from coordinate 87,801 downwards.
TCATATGACTCTCGACACTCCATGTCTAGGACCTGTGGGCCTCGAGACATGATCTCCTTAGTTATCCCTAGGGTAGGGGATACCATGCATTATAGAGAGAGATTGGTTGAAACTCCTTTAAGGAAGATGGATAATCCTTTTTAGGAATTAAAGCAATGAAAGTAGGGTTGATTGGGCCTAGAATCTTGCCTGATACCCTTGATTCCTTCACAACTTTTATCAGATTCTCTTCAATATAATCAGATTCTCTTCAAAATAAATTCAATAGACTAATCATTGCTCTTGGACTTTTACCCTTTTGAAAGTATTTCACAATCGCTTTAAGTTCCTTCTTAGAAACCTCCACCATTAGATTTGGAAGAACTTAGTGTTCTCATCTCCTTGTGCCAACTATAGAGCTTGACTCTTTATTCTCCACATAAATCCTCCCAGTCCAACAATTTTCTTTTATTTTCGTCCAATTCTTTGAGTTGCTCTTTTCCTCTTCTGAAAACACTCTTTTAATATTTTGATCAAACAAAAAGAAATCTTGGTCATCACGTCCACCAGTTGCTCCTACCAGGACCAATATTTTACTTTGGCCCAGGTTAATGCTACTCTCTTGACCCTTTTTTAATTCTCTACAAATTTAAAACTTGCAGTTTTTATAGTAGTTGGGAAGAAGTGTCTCCATCTATCTTTAACAATTTTCACAAGTTCTTTATCTTCAAGTCAAATCGGGTTAATTAAAAAGGGCATGCTAGTTTCTTTTCTTCCTTGTCCACTTGGAGAAATATACGAGAATGATCAAAATTACCTCTTGCTTCAACCTAAGACTTGATTTTGTTTGAGATAGAAATTGCTTAGAAACTAAAAATTTGTCGAGCCTTTTAGAGATACCTTAATTCCTGCTATAATATTCCTCCAATTTGGTACCAACTTGATGGGTTATGGAGAAAATAGCCTTCAAGGGAGTCCATCTGAGCAACTTCTCCCCATATTTCAGCTCCACGAGTGGTAAAATTGGGATCACCCACTGTAATACTGTATTGTTGCTTTAGAAAATCTTGAGCAAGGAAGGCATCCCAATATTCTTTCCTTTCATTGAATTGATTTTGTCATCTAGAGGGACAAGGCTAGGCCCAAATTGGGGATCATGTAAAAAATTAAAAGGGAGAGGGCAACTACTTTGGGTAAATCCTATCTCCTTAGAACTCCTCCTAGAGCCATACATCACCTCCTTACACATTCCAATGTTGTGTGGAGATAGGTCAAGGGACCTCCCAGAAAATGTACATGGATTAACCTTCCTCCCCATGGCTTTTAGGGAGGAATTCTCTTGGGTTATGTGACCCCTTAATCTACCCAGGTTAAGATGGATCGAAGTACTAATGAGAGAGGCTTGCCTCCACTTCTTTCCAAATTACCCATAACCATAGTTTCTTTATCACAAATAACTTTAAGGTTGTGATTATCCTTTGGCAAAGAGATGAGAGGAATATTGGAAGAGGGATGATGGCACTTATCAGGAATCGATGAAGAAAGCACAGAGTCTAGAAGAACTTACAACAATTTCCACTTTGTTTGAAAGCCTAAACCCTAAGTCCATATTGACAAGAGTACATGCTATAGTTGCCACCATTGATTGATTTGGGTTTCCATCATACCCTAGGAATACTCTAATGCAATTTCCAATTTCCTTCTACATGTACCTGTTCCACAGCTCCAAGGGAAAAGTCGATAACTTCACCCAAATTGGATGGCTAGTTACCTTTATCTTCATTTGAGTCAAAACATGGGAACCGTTGTTTGAGAATTAGCAGAGATGAATCTAGAACCAATGCCCCCTTTGAACCTTATCATCGTCTTCCTTATTCTTGAACACGAAAGCCATCCATCGATTGGATAAAATGATTTTGTACCTTTCCCAACTTCCAAAACTTACCAATGAAAGATTCGGGTTCCTTGATGTTGACATGGCCAAAAGGTGGCTTTTGTCCTTATTATTCCAGTCACATATACTTTCCTCTCCATAATCTAGGAGCTACTCTTCCTCTATCGCACTAGATCAAACCCTAGCTCCATCAAGCCCTAGCTTCATTCACTGATCTTTCTACAATTTAGTCACCCTCTTGATGCATGATATTATTAAGTTGAAGGAGCTTGATTACAAATGCATTGGTGCCATGTACAAGAAAGGGAAGAGGATGGTACAATTTAACACCAATCAAAGCGTTGCCCACTTAATTTTCTGCAATTATTCTATGTTGGAGCTACTTAAGGTAGTTGTTGCCTCACCTTCAACGACCTTTCGAAGGTAAGAGAGGCTTTGGCTAGTATGGTGGTGAGTGAATCATGGAAGGGTTTGAAATTGAGGTATACATGTGTTTTATAGAGAGGAATTTTAGGAGGTGGATGACATAGTTCTTGATGGTCAGGTTTGGGCACAAGTTAGGCATGTTCTATAGTTCACCAAGCCCATCTAGAATATGATTTGCTTTGTAGATTCAAATTAACTGGTGATTGGGAAGGTGTATGAGTAGATGGAAAGCATGCTAGGTCGGATCAAAGACATTGTTGAGCCAAAAGATGTGGTCTTGTATGATCATATTCATAAGCATGTCAAAAGGTGGGATAAGCTAAATGTTCCACTCCATGCCTTAGCATATGTCCTTACACCAAAATATTATTCTTTATTGTAGGGGTGGGGTTAAGTGAAGGATTAACTCCCACTTGTGAATCATGAATAATAAAGATTTGGTATCAGAGCACCCTGGTTGTGGTCCATAGGTTTTTGGTTGTGTGTTTGAAGAAGTGTCTACATGTGTATTTTCAATGTTCTGTTGCCCAATGATTTCTTTGTTGTATATGCCCATTTCTACTTGGAATTGAAAGTTGATTCATCTAAGCCATAGGAGTAGAAATTGCTTTGGCCATCAAGAAACAGATCGAAAGCTATGGTGGTGCAATCCCAAGTCATCTATAATATGTTTGGCGCTACTTCTAGTTGTTTGATCGATTATCGATTCATTTATCACATTCATATTTACATTTACATTCATCTTCGTCGAATTGAATCGAAGCAATCACAAAGAGCATAAGGAGACAAGATGAAAGTGCAAGAGTATTTGGAGAAGCATAAGCTATCTCGCAAGATCGAGGAAGATGTCAATGTGCCTATTAGGACAAAGGCCCCTGATCCAACCCTCTACATTTCTAACCACATGATGAGAGTTGTTCCTTCCACAATAATGAAGTTAAAGGCATGGCATATCATTGATAGCAGAGGTAATCCTACAGTGGAAGTGGACATGTATAGGCCAATTTCTAAGTTCCTGGCATGGCATTCTTGAGTTGGTCGGGGGAAGGGTTCAATCCCAAGCCATCTATAATTTGTTCGACGCTGCTTCTAGTTTGATCGATTATCGATTCATTTATCACATTCATATTTACATTTACATTCATCTTCCTTGGATCGAATCCAAGCAATCCCAAAGAGCGCTTAGCATAAGGAGACAAGTCCAAGAGTATAGGCCAATTTCTAAGTTCCTGGCATGGCATTCTTGAGTTGGTCGGGGGAAGGGTTCAATCCCAAGACATCTATAATTTGTTTGACGCTGCTTCTAGTTGTTTGATCGATTATCGATTCATTTATCACATTCATATTTACATTTACATTCATCTTCCTCGGATCGAATCCAAGCAATCCCAAAGAGCGCTTAGCATAAGGAGACAAGTCCAAGAGTATTTGGAGAAGCACAAGTTATCTCGCAAGATCTAGGAAGCTGTCAATGTGCCTATTAGGACAAAGGCCCCTGATTGAGTCCTCTACATTTCTAACCACATGATGAGAGTTGTTCCTTCCACAATAATGAAGTTAAAGGCACGACATATCATTGATAACAGAGGTAATCCTAAATTTGAAGTGGACCTGTATACCAACAAAGGCATGTTTCGTGCATTTGTACCAAGTGGTGTCTCAACTGGAGTGTTTGAGGCTGTGGAGTTACGTGATGGAGATGAAAGCAAGTACCTTGGAAAGGGTGTCTTAAAATCCGTAACAAGTATTAACAGGAAGATCTCTCCTATATTGGTTGATATGGATCCAATCAAACAAGCAGAGATTAACAAAGCCATGATAGATTTGGATAATATAAAAAATAAGGGGGAGCTTAGAGAAAATGCAATCTTAGTTGTATCCATGACAATTTGTAAAGTAGAAGCTGCATTAAAAGACATTCCATTGTACCAGCATATTGCTGATCTTTCAAGAAATTCAATTTTTTTTCTTCTTGTCCCTGCCTTCAATATAATAAATGGTGGATAACATTCTGGAAATAAACTAGCTTTTCAGTAGTTCATGATTCTACCTATTGGAGCAAGTAGTTTTGGAGAGGCAATGCAAATGGGTTGTGAGACATACCACCACTTAAAGGCAGGTATATTATTTTTTGCATTGATATTAAGCTACATGCGTAGAAATTTTCATTGATACGTCAAATGATATTTTTGAATTATAAGCTTTGTCTTTAGAAATTTCTCTTGGGATGGTTTAAGTAGAGTGAAAGGTGAATTGAGTGATTATCGTGTTTGTAATGATCATATGGATTTTCCATTCATAAAATGTAAAGGAGTCACTAGAAAAAAGGAAAGTCGAGTCGAGTCTAAGGGAATTCAATCATTTTTCTAACTACTATTTCGAAAGGAGAGACTAGGGTTAGAGGAGTTTCTCATTAATTAGTAATAAAAGGAACACTAGAGGAGAGATGGGGCACACCGTTTGTGAGAGGTTGAGAGGAATGTGAAGTCACTCACATTCCAAGAGAATTCCAAGAGAGTGTTGAGCTGAAGGAGAAAGGAGAAGGGCAATAAGAGAAGGGGCGCACTTTCCAAGAGGGAGAGAGGGCATGCACCCCAAGACAAGTACAACATTGAATGCTGGTCCATACAACTGAGAAAGGAGCAGTACAATACGGATTTGAAGAGGGCC
>ML786299.1:51144-70308 GCA_009831015.1 Picea engelmannii | reverse complement strand
TATGTGTGAAGGTTAAGTTTAACTTAAACCAAGTTCCATCAACATATATATAAGAAGGGGTTTACATTATTGGGGAGTTTTAATTCCCATCCCACATAAAGTAAAGTGAATATTTGATTCTTTGAAAAGAAATATAAGGGAGTTTTATATGTCAAGTTACTAGCCTAAGGAGATATAAACACTACAATTCAAATATTACGTAAGAGTCTAGTAGACCTTAATTATATATCAAGTTACCATCCTAAGGAGATATAAACACTTTTTAACCCCTAGATTTTCACCCTTGAAAATCTTGAGGGTTAAGAGCTAGCATGCACTATTTTTGGTTGGCATTAAGAGATTTTCCTAGAGTTTAGCAATTGTGTGAGTCAGAGGTTGGTTCCCTTAAGAGACAGGTACATAATCGGTATATGGTTGTTTTTGTTTCAGAGTTAGAGCTAGCTTGGTTTCCCATGCATTTGAGAAAGTGATTGAGAGACTCAATTGACAGTTTTGAGCATACAGGGTTGGGCCTTGCATGATTCTGAGCCTGATGGCACTTTTTTCGGGCGATATGCAAGAACTTTCGGTTTTTAGGAGGTTGAGCTCCAGGCCTCAGATTGAGATTTTGAGTGTGCAACAGTGATCCTTCAGACATCCTGAGTCAAAATGGTGACACTTTGAAGGAGGAATTCAACCAAACCCACATGGAGAACTAGTGAGCATCGGGTCTGGTTACCTAGGTGTCTTAGTGGAGGGTGGTAAACCTATATGTGGTCTTCAAAATTTTGTAGTTATCTATTTTTTCTATATGTTTTTGAGCTTTGTGTTTAAGAAGGGGGGGTTGTTGAATATTTGTATTAGGGTTACTTTATTTTTGACACGGTCATATGTAACGTTGAAATGTCGAGATTAGAGGTTAGGTGGTTAAGGCACTGTAACTACTTATGGGTACTATAAATTGTATTAAGACATGATCAAAAGGATGTGCCAGAGATGTATGATGCAAATATGTATGTCTCTCCATGTCTTGAGAGTTGGATATGCAAATATTCTTCGTCTAGTTGACTACTTTTTTGAAGTTTTAGTTCCTAGTGGACATTAATAAAATTGGCATATTGAAATTTCAAATAATTTTTTTGCAAGTGAGAGAGAGTTACCTTCTATTAATCACGAAGACGAAGATTACAAAATAGACAGGATCTGGGTCGCCATTAACGAAAACCAACCTAGACCTCTACCAAGATTGAATGTATTGTAAAAGTTCCCCCCGAACCAAAGTTAACACTATTGAACCTATCATCCACGAACTGGATTCCACATCTAAATGAACAAAATTTACCAAAACAAGACTCCATCAGATGCCTTCATCAAGAGCTACCAAAACTACTTGCACAGATCCCACCCGCAAGACACTAGACACACAAACAAAAGACCCGAAACCAGACAATTCAAGAGTCAGAGCTACCCGCTTCATTTCTGGAAGTTGGGTTGGCTTCCTCCATCGACACCCGAGCTGATATGAAGGGGAGGATAATGGGTGCACCCGGGAGCAAACCAGATTGCATTTCCTCCAGCGAAGGTGGGCTCGTGCATTTACATTGACGGCGCAAGAGTATCAAATTTTGCTACCATTCGCTCCATGTGGTGTGGCAGGTTTGCATTGTCTCTTCTGTTGTCAAATACGAGTTCCACGAGATGAGCAGGCAGAAGAGGGACTCTCGACGGGGCCTTCGAACCATCGCGATCTAGAGAAACAAAGGGGGAACTAAAGGGGAACTTGAAATCTGGGTCCTCCGAGGGAATAAAACACTCGTCATTCCAAGCTAGCGACCCATCGCAGTGCATGGCCTTCACCTCCTCCAAATTAAATTCCGGTTGCGATGGAAGACCCCTTGCAGAGTTGACTTCGTCTGAGATGGATTGTATATCTGCCATTGCTCCCTCATTACTGGAGAGATGAGCAATTCTTCTACCCACAGGATGCTAGGAGGAGAGGCTTCCACGCCTCGAACAACCCCGTTCCCTTGTCATTCTCCAAAGCCCAAGCTAATACTCAAACCATGCAATCAACCCATAATTGTACACTCATCAAGCCAAACTTGCTTTGGAGAAAAGCCAAAAGCGTTTGTCGCTGAAACGAGATATAGAACCAGGAGAACCAAAGGAAACACACTTAAATCACCCATGAGGACCTGAGAGCGCCATCTACCTCGATATTGAAGAGCCCTGACGTCACTGGTACTTCGCCAACAGAACCCTATCGCCTCCACACGAACCCGGAGATGCAACAGTGTGATTGACCCAAGAAGAAATTTATGGACTGTTGCGTTCATTGAAAGATGGTGGGAAGGCCGAACTCCTCGTGGACTGCTCCTCTAGCGGACACGAGTGAGCATGGATGTCAACCTAACACCCCATCCGGGGAATTGAAATTTTGAATATTGGTGACAACTATTAAAATGAATTATTTATCTTGAAACATTAGCATGTCATTCTAGCAGACCTCGAAGAAACATTTGCCATTTACCCTTGTAGTCTGTTTTATCTAAGGCAAGTAAGACAAAAAGAAGAAAAAAGAGCTAGAATCGTGATATTGATTATATTGAAACCAATAAAGACTACCTGATTTGAGTAGTTGCTAAGAGACTTAAGGGAAATGGTGTAGAAGTTGGAATGCTTAGTTTGGTAGATTGTCAAGGTGAATCCCACTGAATCTTGCCTTCGATGTAATGGGATGGCAATCTAATGGAGTTTTAGCTTCTCTTCATCTCCCTCCCTTTGAAGGAGGAATTCAACCAAACCCACTTAGAGAACTAGCGAGCATCGAGTTTGGTTACCTAGGTGTCTTAGTTGATGGTGGCAAAACCCATATGTGGTCTTCAAAATTTTGTAGTTATCTCTTCTTTCTATGTGTTTTTGAGCTTTGTATTTAAGAGGGGTGGGGGTGGTGAATATTTGTATTAGGCTTACTTTATTTTTGACTCGACCACATCTAACATTGAAATGTTGAGGTTAGAGGTTAGGGCTTTGTATTTAAGAGGGGGGGGTTGTTGATATTTGTATTAGGGTTACTTTATTTTTGACACATTGAAATGTATTAGGGTTACTTTATTTTTGACACATTGAAATGTATTAGGGTTACTTTATTTTTGACACATTGAAATGTATTAGGGTTACTTTATTTTCGACCACATGTAACATTGAAATGTTGAGGTTAGAGGTTAGATGTTTAAAGCACTGTAAGTACTTACAGCCCAGGGGTGCTATAAATTATATTAAGACATGATGAAAAGGGTGTGAGAGAGATGTATGGTGCAAATATATATGTCTCTCCATGTTTTGAGAATTGGTTACACAAATATTCTTAGCCTAGTTGACCACATTTTTTAACTTTTAATTCCTAGTGGACATTAATAAAGTCTATCTGTCTCATCAGCTATAGGTGGAAAGCTACTTCTATGTTTACCTTGTCCCTATAGATCACTTGCTTCTCTCACTTCCCTACGTGCCATTGATGTCTTGCAGTATAAGAGAGAGATTAACAAGGTTATCAGGAATGTCTCTCCATGTCTTGAGAGTTGGATATGCAAATATTCTTAGTCTACTTGACTACTTTTTGTAATTTTTAGTCCCTAGTGGACATTATTAAAATGTGTCTGTCTCATCAGCTATGGGTGGATAACTACTTGTATGTTTACCTTGTCCCTATAGATCACTTGATTCTCACTTCCAGGATACTTTAAGTAGTGTTAGTCTCTTTATCATGCAGTTCTTAGGGTGACTAATTTGATCTGCACATTTCATTTGACTAATTTGATCTGCAGATTGCATTCTAGTCTTTATTGACCAGGTTTTGAATGATTTTATTTTGTAATGATAGTGCCTGCATTTTCACACTTTGATTTGGCACCTAACACTATATTGGTAATATTATTGTTCATAGAGTTGAAATTCTAATACTATATGATCTGGTAACATATGGTTCCTTATATTATGTAAACTGAGTTTGGCGCTCGCTTGCATTTTTAAACTGAAGTTTCCTTGCACAATATTCAGTGTATTTGAAATACACATACTGGTAGAGGTTGGTGCCTACTTGTCATTTACAATATTGATTCAGCCATTGAGGTTCTGTATGCTGTTATGTTGATATTTCCTACGCAATAGCATGTTGCATCTTATATAGCTTCCTTTTACCCCACCCACAATTTTTACCAATTGCACTAGATCTCATACTTTTAAAGAGGGTGATTGAAGAAGTTATTATTGATCGATCTTAGTGAACTTTTATTCATGTTACTTAGATTATTCTTGTTGTGGGCTGCTGTCTGAAATTTTGTGATCACCCTTCCATAATGTTATTTTATGGAAGGGTTTAGTTTTTTTAGATGATAATGCCAGTTTTGCTGAGTCTACTCTGATCAGTTACATGTTTAAAAATCACTTCTTTCTTCATCACCAATTTCACGCACTTGGTCTGACACCCTCATGTATCATGACTGTAACTGTTGGCTTCCTGCAAACACATTAGACAGTCTTGTTTGAGACATCATCCAGAGCTGCTTGTTCAAAATTCAGAATAATGGATGCTGATTGGTGTGATATATGTTCACTACCATATTTCTATATCTGGATATCATATGATATTGTGAATCCTTTAAGTTACAGTATCTGTTGTGGATTTTAATTTTGGATATCCTGAGATGCCTTTGGTGCCTTACTTTGAGTTGCTATTACAACTTTGTTGCGAATATTCTCTGATTTCGTTGTTGAATGTTAAAGCTCTGAAGTGGCCTGATAACTGTAATAAAATGCAGGTGAAGCTTGAAGGAGATATACATCAGGGTATAGCTCATTACAAGAAGGCATTACTTTATAATTGGCACTATGCAGATGCTATGTATAATCTTGGTGTTGCATATGGTGAACTACTAAAATTTGACATGGTAAGTGTAACTTGAGTGTTGACTATCTTACTTGAACTAGACAAATTAGTCTCAGATCTGACAAATATGCATTATTTGTAATTACTTTTCCTCATATGGATACAAGCTTACTGATTTGTTTTCAATAGTTCTGTTGATTCTGGTTGGTATTTTGAATTTTGTCTTTCTAGTGCCTTTTTTGTTTTACTATTCTATATTTTTTAGTGTGCAAATAAGGTTTTGAAGCTATCCATTTTTTATATGCATTGTGGATGGATGCAGTTGTTCTATTAGCTTTAGGCAGTTACTTGGCCTACACCAATACTGAGATAAATACATATGCTTATACTGATTAATGTTTCTTTCATCTTGAGAGTGGCTTTCTTTATTGTATATATTCAAGGTGTTTCCATGTTTATCTGTCTATCTGTCTGTCTGTCTTAAGGCAATTGTGATGTATGAGCTTGCCTTGCACTTCAATCCACATTGTGCGGAAGCATGCAATAATTTAGGAGTCATATACAAAGACAGGGATAATCTTGACAAAGCTGTGGAGTGCTACCAGGTGAGTTGCCTATACACTGTTTGGTTTTTGGCTGTTTTTTCTCAAACTTCATTGTTTGTTGCAACTGCAAGCTGAGGTGATGACCTGCTTTACTTAAGTGTCTCCTTATGTTCTGCAGATGGCTTTGTCGATCAAACCTAGTTTTTCACAATCTCTTAATAATCTTGGTGTGGTTTACACTGTCCAGGTTGGTTCATGTTTTACATACGGGGTCTTGTTTAGAATGTTAGAATGCTTCACATCTTTACTATACAACTATTTGCTTTCATGCATACAGGGTAAAATGGATGCTGCTGCAAGCATGATTGAAAAGGCTATAATGGCAAATCCTGCATATGCAGAAGCTTATAATAATCTAGGTGACGATACCGAGCCTTCAGTTTTCTAGTCTTCTCCAACTTTTCCCAGTAATTATTTAAATATAATCTCAGAGCTGTCCCTAAATGTCATGTTAATTATTTCTAAAGATGAAACAATGTTCTGCATTAGTTGGCAGTGGATGTTAAATTGCAGTGGCATAAAATTGCTTCTGTTGCTGGAGTTGTGTGTGCATGAAATTTACAAGCATGATTGACTGATCCAAATGTTGTTGCATCCTTCTTGGGCATGGAGTTACAAGATATTTTAACTCTGGCTGTTTTGTGCAGTGTATGCAGACTTGAAGACTATTCTGTGTTTGAGACTGTCATTGGTTACTTTTTGATTTCCTATCGAGAATTAATTCCTTCCTATTTATCTGTATGCATCTTTTCTATTCTTGATGACTGACTGTTTTCCTCAGAACAGTTTAATTCTTAGAACATAGATGGTTAATTTGATTTGTGTGTGTTCTTCCATATGAATTGCATTAGTATATTTGCAGTGGAAATTCAAGACACAGTAGATGTTGGATAGTGCTTATAGGAAAACCAAATCTGTTTTTTTTTTTAAATTCTGTTATGAGTTGCAGATGGTATGAAGCACCATTTGGATAGTGAGCCACATATGCTTTTTTAGTCGCCTACCAGTGTACTTCTTTGAAGCATGTATTTTGAACTCGAGGAGGGAATCACCTTACTTCTACTTATGGTGAAAGTTTCTTGTGTATCATTATGGATTGCTGATGAGCTGTTTGACATTGAAAATTGGGTTGATGTTTGGATAGTTTGGTAAATCTGGCTTGGTTGCATTTTCTCTGATTTTCTTCATACACTGAAATAGTTTCCACCTCAAAGGCTTCAATTTCAGATTTGGCCCTGTTGTCACTTCAAAATGAACTTCTCAAAAGTTCATTTTGATTGATTTGGTATTGACGGTTCAGGGATACATTAGCAGATGAACTTCTCATTGGAAGTTCATCTTTCAGCATTGATGGTTCATGGCTACATTAAAGGGTGAACATTAAATTGTAAACTTTCAGTATCGATGGTTCATCGATGTGAACTTTGTCATCGACAGTTCAAACTTCATGGATACATTAGGGGATGCAATTCTCATCGAGAGTTCATCATTTAGCTAGGATGGTTCGTGGATACATTAGAGGATGAGCTTTTCATTAGTTCATTGTTTTGACATTGACGGTTTGCGAGTGCTTCAGCCAAACTTAGCAAATGGTCGCAGGTCTTCATTCTCATAGTTGAAGATTGAACAGGTTATCTTTAGCAAGAAGTGGGTGCCCCCACTTGTGATATTCCAGGCAGACCTTAGTGCTTTCATTTAGTTTTGTAGTGCCTTTCAGTCGCTTTTCAGTGCTTTTAAAGTGCATGAGAAAGGCACCTCCTTTTTTTACAATACTTTCTAAAGCAAGGGTCAACTTTATGTTGAAATTTATACCCATATCTCAGTCACTGAGATTGCAGCCAATAAATTATCTTAACAGAAAATATCAATGCTGATATAAAATCTGAATTTATGCAGTAACCTACAGCTGAGATATAAAACATAAAATTTGCAGCGGAAACATACAGTGAATCAAGCATAAAAAACAAATAGACACCAGAAGTACCCTGGAACCTCGGTGTGGAGAAAAACCAGCAAAGGAGGGCTTCTTATTGAGGCTTCTGAGGAATTTTACGGCAAAATACAATACAGAAATTTCTTACAGAAAATTTCTGGGCAGGGTTTTTCCTCTCCACAGGCTCTGTGTGGCCCAGATAACTAAGCACTCCTTGCTGTAGCTGTATGGCCTCTGGTACAGCCTGCTGTTGACTGAAATTGCACCCAGAATTGGCCCTGTTCTTTGCTGAACAGAATGGATGAATCTGGCCAGTCCTGGATGAGGATGTAGAGCTCTAACTCGCCTTCCTTGCTGCTGTAAAACTTGGCCTGAGTTGAGCCTGGTGCTGGCAGCCTCATATTTCCCTGAACCTGATCTCTTCCAGCTGCCTTTCAGTACTAGAATCAGTCTCCTCAGCTGCTGCTTGCTCCAGCACAGTTCTCCCTCCTTCCTCAGCCTCCAGCACCCCTTCTTTTGCTCACTTGCTTACTCACAAATGAGAATATGTTTTGTTCTCTCACCCTCAGCCTCCTTTCATCTACCTAGCAGCTTCCCATCCTCTTTGACATGTGTGCCAAGGCTTGGCCTCAATGGCTGAGAGTTGGGGCTGCTGGACCCCACTCTCCACTAGGAGGTGTGCCCCCCCTTGGACATGGACCCACACTCCACTAGCAGCTACCTTAGAGGTGCGTACTCCTTGGTTTGGGTCCCACAAACCACCCAGCCACCTTCATGAGCTGCACCTTCTCTCCCTGGGCCCCACATTCCACTCAAGGAGGAATTTGCTGCAAGCCTAAACCTAAAGCTGAGATAAAAAAAGCTGATTTGGGTTAATTAAGGTGTCCCTTAGCTGGCCTAGGACAATAGGCACAACTGAGACACCAAACCGAGCTAAAACTAACACTTTATTCTTGATACACTTCCCTTTTCATCTTCTATTGGCTATAAATAAGGTTGTAAGCAAAGGAGACAATCATCAATGCCTTCAACCTTCCATTTCTTGCGTCCTTTCAATTCGTTCGAGATTTAGATTTTTGAGCAAGCACTTATGCTATCGTACTGGTTGAGTTTCACACATGCACTACCATAATCTTGGTGTGATTACATCTATCTCTCAAGATCCCTGAGACCGTTGATTTGTGTCCAACTTGTTTGGATATTTGTTCTTTCTACAACTATGAGTAATGAAGATTCGATCAACATCTCTTGGCGACCAATATGAGGATACTTGTGTGTAAGAAATCTGTCTTTTGCAGAGCTCTTATTCATTTGAATTTTTATTTCTAAAGTACTTGAACTTTCAAGATTCAAATAATTTCATTTGCCTTGGAAGTTTGTATTTCATTCACTCCATTGAACATTCACCAAGGACAAGGAACATATTTGATTTTTAAGCATTTGAAGGGAAAAGACATGAATATCATTGCTTTTTCCGAACTTAATTGCAGATTTGTGTGGGGAATAACCAATAGTAAAACGTCGGTTTTAAGTGTTTTTCCTGCACATTAGGCCAATTTAGTTCTCTGTTCTGCGACTTTTATTGCATAAAGATTGGAAAATATAGTGGTAACTATATAGATCCCCTTTGGTCACATGTACTTGGTTATTTTCTAAGAGGACATTACTAAGACAACATTACATTACTAAAGGTTAAATAATATCCCTAGAGGCATTACTATGATGACAAGAAACTGCATTATGACAACTACAAAATCTGATGAACACAACCCGTTGATAATCAGGATGCTTACCACTTTTTATTCTTATCAAGTAAATTTTTACTTGGATTAGATTCTTCTTCATAGATTGTCAAATTGTTCTTGATTCATTGATCCGATCCTAGTCTTGTCAATATGCATTTTGTTTTTCTAGAATCCTATGATGTCTTATTAGTCCAATCCTAGCCTTCTATGAAGATCACAATTGCTGATGGTGGTATTTTTTTACTAGACTGTTCGTGGTAACATTGGTCACATGGTCTTAGTATCCCTCTTGGCTAGGTGAGAGTGTGTTCCATTTGTAGGTTAGACAACTAAGCATATTCCTCGAGAAGATATGACTTGTAGGAGGAGGAGCACCTTCATTTTTTAGATGCCTCATCTTTTATGAAGTAGATAGGTCCCTCTCTAGTCTTTTTCGCTAGCTTTACCAGAGATGCTTGGCATTTTTCCTCATAGAGGTGGTTACCTTTACATGGTAGGCCCCTACATAGCCTCGCCATATCTACTAGATTGATCACATCCTTATTTAGACCTATTTTAGCTAGTGGGAACATCAAATGCCATGCAAATATCGTAGTTCCTAACTTAATAGCAAATTGGTTGGACAGTGCCTCATCACTTGCACTGCCTTAATACAACTCATCAAACTTCTTTTATTGCTCAACATAGAGGGGTTTTCTGCCCACTCTTGTAACAAACACATCTCTTGCGGGGAGGTGCACATCACTAGATATTTTCTTCTTTTAGGCGATCTTTGACCATGGATGGAAGTAGTGCTTGGGTAGAACCCCCTACTATAGTAGAGTTCCCCTAGTCGAAACCCTTCTCCATTGCATTATTAGTTATTTCATAGTGGTTGATGATTCAAACTTCTTCGATCCAAACAAGTAATAGAGGGTGCTTGGTTGACTTGTTCTTTCCATTATTACCTTATTTGCTCTCTTTGTCTTCATGGTAGTGGATGATTTGGGCTTCTTTGATCCAAAAAAGGAATAAACAGTGCTTGGTTGACTTGTTCTTTTCATTATTACCCTTTTTGCTCTCTCTGTCTTCCGTCACAAAAGTGTTCTTTATTTCATTATTTGAGGGTTTAGCCTTTTAGATATATTTTCACCTTTCCTAAGCACTCCTCATTTGGCTATTAATACTTGTTATATACTGGAGTTCCATCGACCTATATTTAGTCACTAGTGGACATAAATATAATTTCTCTCTATTTCTCTCCCCTCTATTTGTTTGACAACCCATCAAAATCAACTTCTGTATATAGTTTGTGGAGTTTGCCAGCTCACATTAGTTTTAATGATTGAACCCAACCTCTACCCTTTGATGGGATTGCCAAGATTGTATAGCTTATTGTTGACATGCATTAGCTTTTCAAATTGATACTGGCCTTCAAGACAATTATGGTCGATGCTTAGTCTAAGATCAATTCATGCCATGTAATTTGATTGGATTATTTTTTGGTTCAAGTATGCTACTTATCTTAAAAATGTTAGTACTTTCTACTATACATATTGATGTTTGTCTGGCCTTTTGTGGCTTTCAATTAAACAATGACAAGATTC
Organism: Picea engelmannii; assembly: GCA_009831015.1. Lineage (NCBI taxonomy): Eukaryota > Viridiplantae > Streptophyta > Pinopsida > Pinales > Pinaceae > Picea > Picea engelmannii. The sequence goes on along the minus strand of ML786299.1, from coordinate 59,572 downwards.
TAGTTGCATATTTGTCTTTTGAAACTATAATCAACCTACAATACATACATACATACACAGACACTTTTTTCAAGTTGTTTATGTTCACTAAACAACAATGCTACGTTCATCACACAGGCTTGTGATTGTTTTTCTATTTAATCTTCATTGATGTGTTTTCCTTTATGTTGTTTTTCTCTTGCCGGTATTAAACATTTATTCACTTTTCATGTGTGCATGTGCATGTTCGTCTTTACAGGGGTTTTGCACAGGGATGCAGGTAATATCATACTTGCGATAGAGGCATATGAGCGGTGCTTGCAAATTGATCCAGACTCTCGCAATGCTGGTCAAGTATGTTTTGCATTGTTGGTTATTTGTTTGTTCTTATATATGTAATGTTGTTGAAACACATTTGTGATAATCTATTTGAATTACCACCAATCTTTATCATCATTTTTGTTTGTTCTCCTAATGAAATTCTTGATTATTCTTTTATAGTTTGCTTGCAGTATTTAGGAGTATTTTGTGGACAACATCGATTCACAAATGCTATTCACTTTTATATCCCTTCCACTTCATTTAGAGGTCTTTATAATTTATACAATTCATACTTCTTATTTTAAGACACTGGAAAGTATACCAACTGATTTGAGACATTAAGTTTTCAAGAATCTTATAGTAAGACAGGACAAGCCAATGCCAATATATTTAGTAACATGCTAAAATTTCAAGAATTGGGAATTTAAAGTTTAAAATTTAATATTTAAAGGATTCAAAATTTAAAATCTAAAGAAAATATGACGAGCAGCTTTTTGAAGTGAAGAGATGGATGAATACGAAGTGAATAGAAGATTTAATATGACGAAATTGGAATATTACATAAAACTCACTGGATGCCAACATCACAATAGGATATGTCAAAGCTCTATAGAATTCAAATGCTGCCCACTTGATGGTCTGGAAAAATATGAACAAGAAAATTCCACCATATACTAACATCACTGGAGAATATGGCAGAGATCCAATAGAAATCAGATTTAGCACATTTGATAGATGGGAAACAAGATAGAAAAATAAGGGTTCCTCTGTCAAACAATTACAGGACACAAGAACTCTACTGGAACACAAGACTTCACAATATTCTTAGACTGTAGTTTTTCCCATTCCAAAAAGAAACATACCAGGGCACATAATCATGATGTATCATTCAAGCATTTATTCCAACGTACATGCAACTGAAACATTCTTCTTCATAATCCGAAACTTAACCTCCATAAGAGTTCCTTAACAAACTCATTCTGTCATAGAAAGTGAAAGATTATTTTTCAGAAAACCATTATGTTCGTCTGGTCATTTTCATGATTGATATTACCATTTGTGATCTCTGCTGAAAGCCATCAAATACTTTGCATGCATCACGCCTTAAAAGCCATATATACCACATCTTGGAGTTGATTGTACCTGTTAACCACCATTCTGATGGGAATTGTTTGGGATTCTGAAGACCAGAGATCATGGCAAGAAGCTGGTTACAATGTACATTGATAGAACACGTTGTAAATTTAAGAAGAGGTCTGGTTCCAGAGGTACCTGCACCTTTGCCAAGAATTGGTGATAAGCAGCTAGATATTGTCATGATGAGCTGAGCTCAAGCACATTAAGCCGGGTGGGGGGGTGATCCCCTACTGAAGTTTTCGAAAACCCGATCTGCGGAAGCTCTAGCTGACAAATAGGCAATTAAACAGTTGAAAATATTTGGTGGACCAATTATGCCACCTGTGAGAACAAGGCAGGAAACTGTTCGAGGTCATATAGAAGTGCCATTCAGAAGTGCATCAGTTGGACACAAGTTCCCTCCCTTTAGCATTGACTATGGGGTCTATTCTGGAATAAAAATCAAATCATAGACAAACAGTTCATCAGTTCAAGGAATCAGTTACGATACGAGGGCACATGGAGCCAGCACTAGATGACTTTGGAATCAATGAGGAATCGAATCTAGGGGCACAGCCTGACAGCTTTGAGGATGACATTTACATGGTCTTGAAATATGATGAAGGAAGGTGGATCCATGAAGGATCTGGTCCCCTCCTGGAGGAATTGGAGAAGCTACTGCGAAAAGATACTTCTGTGATGTTGTTATATCAAACCAGAAAAACCTTTTGTTTGACAGCAATCAAAGGCCCAACAATCTTTGAAAAGGCGCCTATCTCACACAGAGCTTAGCATAGACAGCATGCTACCATCTTACCACATTACAGCTCTATCGGACAGCGCTCAGACCTTGGATATTGGTATTCTTGAATGAATCTGCTGTCCAAATTTTTGAGAGATCTGGACATAAATCTGTGGTAGTCCTAGCATTTTCTGTAAACAAATTTGGGTATATATGAAGTATTTGTGTGCTTGCTGCAGCAACAGAAATTCTTTGATTCTGGAATGTGGTTCCTGAGAACATCTTCAGCAGAACCAAAGGTTTCCTCTGTATGGTGAGGATCTACAGGAAATCAACGAATGGTTGAACTGATATGGCAGAAGGAATGTGTTGACATCGGATATCCTTGTGATCGGTCCAGAGATTACAGAATTCGAATGGTATTGGAAGACAAGGCACACGTTCTGGTTTGACTGGCCCTGGAAAATGCCCACTTATGACAGTTATAAGTGATTCCATTACAGAAGTATACAGAAATAATTGTCAAACACGAACAATTGGGGTGCTAAGATAGGGACTTGAGCAACATGGTCTTAATACAATGCTTGAAGATCAATCTCCTTGGGGACTGTTGTTTCCAGTCAGCAATTAAAGGACTATCCAGCACCGTTTCGGATTTTTGACAGAGTATATTCAGGACAAGGGCTGAGGGTCGCTCACCTCAGACTTGTGGTAGGATTGCTCTTACTTTGGAAGTGGATCAGCTTGATAATGCAAAGGCGTTGCTATATATATATACATGTGTAAACAATGGGGACAGAATTCTGCTTGGGCTGACCTGTGTAAGATCTGGTGCCGACCTCTATCGGGTTTGAATGTCAATATAAATTTGTAAGGTATCCTTGCAATGAAGAATCTGGAGGGCCGACCTGTGCACTTGAGGAATTGGGAAGAAGATCCTATTGTTGAAGGACCGCTTGTCCACTTGATGAATGACATTTGGAGAGCTTTCATCACGAAACACCAGCATTGAACAGCCTTTGGAGATTGGATGCTTAACCAACACCCTACTTTTCCTTTATTCAAGGAGATGGCACACCTTCAGGGCATCTGCCCCTTATTTGTTGCACATGTGCCATGAAAAGCCCAAGTTTTGTATTATTTAATTGTTAAAGAAGGCCTTTTCCCCTCCATAGGGTAGAATAAGGGATTTTAGCTTAGAAAATAATATTTTGTTGTAAGAGGAAGTTGAGCCTTTCCCTCTATAAATAGAGAGGCATTTCCTCTCATTTGAACATCACAACTTGAGGGAGAAATCCCTTAGGAGGTCTGAAATTTTTAAAATTTTCTTGGAGCATTTTGTCTTGATTTGGTGTTTTGGATGGAGGATAAAGAAATTTTGTTATTGCTTTTCTTGTTTAGGTGGATCTTTCATGAAAATAAGGTTTCTTCATGCATAGCGACTTGGATGAGTCAGTCTTCCTCTTCAAGTTTAAGTGTTGGTTCTTAGAACATTATGGTGTATGCTCTATTAAAGGCTTAATAGTTGCATATTGTCTTTATCTCCTTTGAGAAATTTTGCTAGAAACCCTAAGGAAGGATTATAAGTCGATACCCCCTTTGTTAAAATTTTGGTATGCTCGTTTAACCATAGACAATGTCACATCATTGTCACCCAACCATAGGCATTCACTATCCCACCCTCGAGCACAATAACCTTTTTTTAGATAGAATGATTTCGGCAAGTCCATACTAGAACCAACAGATAAACCCTTACCAGAAATATCACTGCTGCAGCAGCAACACAATACCAAGAGAATGTACCTCTAGTAAAAGAATCGTGCCTTTATCAAGAGAAGCGCACAAGAGAGATACCAGAAAGACTAAGAAACTCCACAACAACTGTTGCAGTACTCTCTCTAGACTTGCGCCCTCTACTGCTGCAGCTGCTGCTCCTTAGACTTGCGCACTAGTTGTTGCAACTGTTGCTCCTTAGACTTACGCACTAGCTGTTGTGAGTGAGTGGGTGTATGTATACAAATGAGCTAGGTGCCTCCCTATTTATATTAGCCTATCCAAGTGACTGGGGCCAACTTCTCTTTCTGGAGCCTTTGAATAGTTTAATAATATTCTCCTTTGCCGACTTCTCTTCTAGGGTTTTCACACATCTGTTTAAGGGTTCTCTTACTTCCAGAATATTCTAATCTAAGTATAAAAGCTACACTTGGAGTTTAATACCTCCTGCAACTACCAAAACGTCAACACTCCCTCTTAGCTAGGGAGGTATTAACTAATATGTTCTTTATGTAATGGTCTCAAACACATCCATCCATCTTACATGGCATGGGCAAGACTCACATGATCTTGCAGACCAGTCTACAGGTAGCATCACCATAGCCACATAGGCTATCTCAGGCTGAGAAAACTCCACAACAACTGCTGCAATACTCTCTCTAGACTTGCGCCCTCTTCTGCTGCAACTGCTGCTCCTTATACTTGCGCACTAGTTGTTGTGAGTGAGTGAGTGTGTGTATACAAATGAGCTAGGTGCCTCCCTATTTATATTAGCCTGTCCAAGTGACTGGGGTGACTTCTCTTTCTGGAGCCTTTGATTTAATAATATTCTCCTTGAGTCGACTTCTCTTCTTGGGTTTTCACACATCTGTTTAATGGTTCTCTTACTTCCAGAATATTCTAATCCAAGTACAAAGGTTACACTTGGAGGTTAATACCTCCCGCAACTACCAAAACATCAACACTCCCTCTTAGCTAGGGAGGTATTAACTAATATGTTCTTTATGTAATGGTCTCAAACACATCCATCCATCTCACATGGCATGGGCAGGACTCACATGATCTTGCAGACCAGTCTATAGGTAGCATTACCATAGCAATACAAGCTATCTCATGATCAAACGGATCATGTCACAAGTATCACCATCATAGACATACGGGCTCTGTCATAGTCACGCACACAGACTATCTGATGGTCATGTCACAATCATGCATCTGGGGTCTCATCATCCTTCCTGGCTTTATGTCATCACGAGCCTTCAACTAGTTCATACATAACTAGGAAACTCGCTAGCTCACACAAAATCTGGCTTCTAGTTCATACAAAACTAGTAACCTCGCCAACTCACTCAAAATATGGCATCTACTTCATACAGAACTAGTAACCTCGCCAACTCACACAGAATCTGGCATCTAGTTCATACAAAACTAGTAAACTCGCCAACTCACACAGAATTTGGCATCTAGTTAATACAGAACTAGTAACCTCGCCAACACATATAGAATTTGACATCTAGTTCATACAGAACTAGTAAACTCGCCAGCTCACATAGAATCTGGCATCTAGTTCATACAAAACTAGTAACCTCGCCAACACACACAGAGTCTGGCATCTAGTTCATACAAAACTAGTAAACTCGCCAGCTCACACAGAATCTGGCATCTAGTTCATACAAAACTAGTAACGTTTGGTTGGCACACTAGGCAACCGGTCCACAGTGACCAAGCATCTAATCACAAGGATTAGGCGATGTAGTGCGCACACACTACCCATCTAGCCCAAGGCTAGGAAACACCTCCAACCACACAGGTTGGCCCTCTAGTTTGAAAAGTTGGGAAACCGGCCAGCACCGAAGGCTCGACATCTACTGACCTTGTGCAAAGTGTAACGGGACCATGTTGGTCTCTTCTTGGTTACTGCAACGATTATGGGTAGGCCCTTCTGGCTCTACCAACTCTTCCTGACGATCTGAGGAGTGATCAACTGAACTAGAGGGATTTGTTCGGTCATCTTTGGAACCTTCTTCTCCTTATAATCAATCTCCATTTGAGATACTCTGTATCTCACAAAAGTATCCTTCTTGCCAGAAGGTTTTAACTTCGTTGCCTTTTTCTTCGGTGCATGGATGTATATGGTCTTGTACACAACTTCTTATTTGGATAGACTGCTCCATGTCTCAAACTAGAGACCATCTAAAATGTTGCCTCCTGCAATCGTCACTATAGCTCCCCTCAGAGTCATCACCTGTGACTTGCCCGGAACAAGACCGACAACAAGGGAAAACAATAGACAAGAATAATACTCTTATAATAATAATAAAGACAATAACGAGAACAATTGTCACAATAGCTCCTTGTTAGAGCTATCACTTGTGACCTTCCTGAAATAAGGGCCAAAATAAAAATGCAATAATAAGAAGTACGAACAACACTCTTCCAGTGTTGTTGTTGATGTTTTTGGTAGTTGCGGGAGGTATTCGCTTGCAGGACAACCCTTCTTATAGAAGAAGATACCAAGACGTCAAAGGAAAACCACTGAAAGAATTAAAGAAGCCCCAGAATATTTATAAAGCTCCAGAGGTCAAGTCGGCCTACCAGAAAAGATAAAGTAAAATGTATTTTCCAGAAAGGACAAGTCGGCCCCACAACAATTGCTTCAGTACTCTCTCCAGACTTGCGCCCTCTTTTGCTGTAGCTGTTGCTCCTTAGACTTGCGCACTAGTTGTTGCAACTGCTGCTCCTTAGACTTGCGCACTAGCTGTTGTGAGTGAGTGAGTGTGTATACAAATGAGCTAGCCACCTCCTTATTTATATTAGCCTGTCCAAGTGACTGGGGCCGACTTCTCCTTCTGGATGCATCTATTATTTTATTATTATTTCTCTTGAGGCTGACTTCTCTCCTAGGGTTTTCTAACATCTGTTTAACTGTTCTCTTGCTTCCAAAATATTCTATTCTAAGAAAAGGTTATAGTGCTCAGGGGTGGCATTTGTGCCTATGGTTGGGTGACAATAGTTTGACATTGTCTATGGTTAAATGAGCATACGAAAATGTTAACATGGTATTAGAGCATCTACCAAAAACATCAAGACTCTTCCTGCAACAACCAAAACATCAACACTATCAAAACATCTACCTCCCATAACTACCACAACATCAACATCCTTCCCTTGTTGATCCATCTGAATTTGTTGAAGCATGAAGAGGTCGAGCTAAGGATTATAAATCGATATCCCTTTAGCATTGATATTGAGGTTGAAACCTAGGGTTTATAAGTCTATAAACTCTAGGGTTTGGCCTAGTTCCACTGGATCTTGTTGCTAGACGTTGGAGAAGAAGAAAATAACACGTAGTGTTTTCTTTTCATAATATAAATATTAATCTAAGCTAACATGAATGCATAGTAAAGCAATAAATAAAACAATGCAAGCACACAACATGACCTACCTACCCTAAGCTTGATGATCAGGAAGTTAGATCTCTTCCCCGTAATGGGGTTTGAGAAGGGACACACTAATGGGTAGTGGTAGTCTCCTTCCCTTTAGTGTAGACAAGTAATAGAAATCATCGACGAACTTCTCTCGGACCTTGGAAGGCTTGCCATAGACAATCAAAATCCTTGTGCAAATTTGGTTTGCCCTTACTTTTGTCCCACATGAGTACCAATTTTCCGAGTTGAAAATCTTCCTCTTTGGAATCAATTACTTTTTTCCCTTCTTGAGTATCTCTTCCTTGTTCCAAAGTAGGAGAATGAGACCTTATTATAGCAATGTTTCTTTGATTGTATTCGTGCAACTTTGTTTCACTTTCCATTTTCAAAATTGTAATGGGACCCAGATCTTTGTCTTTGTATTTATTAAGTTGTCTTTGGTAATCTTCTCTTTTAGGCCATATTGTATTTGTGAAATCTTCTTCTTGAGCAAAAGGGAGATCATCTGGGTCAAAATCAAGAGGGGGATCTATGGTTTCCTTAGATTGGTCCTCTTGCGAGGATGTATCAAATTGAGAATCACCTTCAGGGTCTTGCACATGGGTTCTTTGGTTGATTGAATGAGATAGCATGGGCTTCATTTCCAATTGGGATGGTGGCGTAAGACAAATCCATTTGTAAACTACCACCCAAAGTAGCAACCCATTATTTGGACAAAAGTATTCCCCAGGCATCAATTACATCAATGACTACAACATCCATCACAAAAGGCACCTCAGGATAATCAACAAGGCGAACCTCAAGATCTTTAATCAAACCTCACACCTTAATAGCCCTTGAGTCAATTTCACAAACATTTCTATAAGGCCTCGTGATCTTCAATCCTAACTGATTCATGACTTGTAAAGTCATCACATTAGTAGGTGCCCCGGAGTCAAGCATACAATTATGAAGCCATAAATCATTAACCATTAAAGAGATGAGGAAAGGCAAATGTTCTTCTCTAGTTTGTTCAAAGTGGTCGGCTTGCAAATAAATGGGGCAATCTTCATAATCCTCTTGGTCATTC
>ML786299.1:27861-45145 GCA_009831015.1 Picea engelmannii | reverse complement strand
GTTACAGGGATCCTGAGGAGAAGATTTTCCTTCAGTCAGTGCCCTGGTTAGGGCTGTGGAAGTGGCAGTGATTTAAAGTTATAAACATAGTAAAGGGTGCGGAGGATGTAATTTTGTGGGTTTATATTCAGGGTCACTGGCTGTTCATGAGTGTGATTTCTGGGAAAAAGAAAAAGCCTGTTGTTTTGCTAGGCAAAATATATTCGATTTTGGTGGTCTATAACAGCTGCTTAGTCAAGCAGAAGTTATTGCATATCACTAAAATATGATACAACTATAATGGAAACTGATAGGAATTATGGTTCTTGAAAGGCACCTAAGGGTCTTTATTCAATAGATGAAGGATACAGACTGATAATTTGAAATGCAGGGACTATTTTACATTGTTTTAAAATCTATCTGTAATGGGAGCTGATATGAATATAGTCCTTGAAAGGTACGTAAAGGTCTTTATTAGATGCAATGAAGGATACAAACTGATAAATTTGAAGTGCAGGGACTATTTTACAAGGTTTTAAAATTCACAGCAGTCTGTAGATTGGATAATATTTCAAACTACTGATCTTTTATGTTTTTAAGAAGTATGTCTTTCAGTTATTGGAGTAGCTGTTCTAGATTTATGGTTTTATAATTCTGAAGGAAAGCTGACCTTCTCTTCTTTCTGTGGAAAATACATGTTGATACTTTCAATTGGTAATTTTTTTTTTTCTGTGTTTGCAGAATCGCTTGCTAGCGATGAACTACATCTATGAGGGCGAAGATGATAAGCTTTATATTGCACACAGGTCTCATTTTCATTTTATTCTTCTACCCCTAAAACTGATCCCAAAATATGCAAATGACAGCAGCACAAAACCTTACTCTATTACAAACGGAAAGCTAGGCCAGATGCACATGTTGTTTGCTTTGTACCTAGTTGTCTCGTATGGATGTATTTACATGTTTCTCATGCCTGATGTCCCAACGGAGGTTACTTGAAATGATTGCTGGGAGTAGTCTCCAGAGTGTGCATGGAAATAATAGTCATGTCAAAGGCCTACAAATTCCAGTAGATAAAAATCCATAAGCTGATGTGGTAGATAAAGCAATTTACCAAGTTTATTGCGTTGACATTATGTGTCATAGTTGAGACTCGAGAGGATGCATGTTCTGTAGAATGAAATGGATGAAGATAGTGTTGCCATGCTTTTTGTTATAAAGGTAAAATATGAAATAGTGTCGTTAAACAAGTCAAGACGACCAGTAGCAATGTTGATTTTAATCAATTTTATGTTCTGCAAGAACAATAACGACATGCCTCAAACCAATGTGACATGCAAGATATTTCATTATTGGTAAGTAGTGTAACAAGCTCATTTGTTGCTATTATGAAATTATCACAGATTTGTAATGTATAAAATATATATATTGATTAATGATTGAATAATGAATTACAGTCCTTTCTGACGGTATATATATACACATTCCATCGTCATGAGTGTGAAGGGGTATTCTCCTTGATGTTTTAATTATTACTATTATATTACTATTATACTTGGTTATGATTATTATTATTACTGCATATTTATGTGTATTATGTTGCCTCCACCTTCAATGATGCTTCGTGCTCAAAGCGTTCTCGAGGAGAGCTATCTTGGGGGATTCCCTTTTTTCGACATGTCCTCCCTTGTACTTTTGTCTTCAGTTGTAGAGGGTTGCCTTGGTGTTGAAATTAGTGCAGCTGCAAGAGCCATTCTCCTGGAGGATGGCATAACCCTAACTGTGGACTAGGGCCCCCAGCACACTCCTGGGGTTTCTTGGTATGAGACCAAGCAGTGAGAGCCATGGCAAACGACCCTAGTGAGGGTCCCCAGTATATGACTGGGGTTCTTGGTCTTGGACCAAGCAGTGAGTCGCTAGATGTGTTCTAGGCCCCCTAGATGTGTTCTAGGGAATCCTTGCCCGGTGCTTGGATTGATCCTTGGATGTGTTCCTTGGTGGTTGATATAAGTCCCTAGATGTGTTCTAGGGTCCCTGGATGTGTTCCAGGGAACCCTTGCTTAATGCATGGGTTGATCCTTGGTCTTGTACCTTGGTGGATAAGACCCTAGATGTGTTCTGGGGTAACCTGGTTTTTGACTAGGTAGATCTTGGTGAAATACCAAGATGTATTGATGTGTGATCCTCTTCCTCTCTCCCTGGATGGTCCATGAGACCTAGGAGTGCCTATGAAGATGGACATGACCAAATTGTTTATGTACCCTCTTATGCAATGATGATAAAGTTTGTAGGTCATTATGAGACTCATGTGGACATGTTTTGCCATTATGGACCCCCCCTTGACTTTGTCTTAAAAGGCTCCCCCTTGTTGTCTTGCTTTCCCTCTTGTTTTATGTGATTGGGGTTTTTATAATTTACATTAATATTAATTGACATTTAATGAATATTTATATTAATTAATTGTCAATATTTAATTATTATTATATTAGCCCTAACCCCTCTCCCTAGCTATAAAAAGAACCCTACCCTCTAGCATTTCATTACATACACTCACACTCACTCTCTCTTTGCTGCGGCTACCTCAGTTACTCTCTCCTTGTGTGGTGAGGCCTCTCCTTTTGGTGTATCAGTTTCAGATCTGAGTTATTAGCTTGGTCTTGGTGTTGGCTGGGAGCTTCTTCTTCTTTCTGCTGGTGTATGAAGTGCTGTTGGTGCCTCCTGTGGTTGTCGGACCTGTCTATCTGAGCTGAGGTGCCTCCTTTGGATGCCGGATCTGTTCTCAAGAGCCACGGACCTGAGTACAGGTGCCACAGCCCCTTTTCTGAGCTCTCTGCTTGCTGTGTGAGGGCCGCGGCCTCTCCTCTAGGTTGCCGCTAGAGCTGTTAGGGCTCCTGTGGGGTTCTACAACTTGCTATCCCCTGTATTGGGGTTCATCCCTGTGTTTTCTGTGGAGGGTATTGCTGTTACAGTTGTGGAGTGTATTGCTGGTTCATCTTTGGAAGTCTTGCTGTTTACTATTGTGGGGTTTTGCTGTACTTGCTGCTGCTGTCTCAAGCATACTTTTTATGGTCTATTTCTTGGCAAACTGTCTCACAGTCCATATTGACAGAGATCAAACCCTAGAGGTTTGATCCATGAACCTAAACTAATTTTCTGAGCATATGCAAGAGGTATTCATCCACACATGTGACAGGTACATCTTTTATTGATCAGGAGGTAAGCTAAAGATTTGTTTTTTACACTCGGAAATTTTGTTTGTATTCAGATATGTTTATATCTTTTCTTATATATGCTGATCTAGTAAACAGAAATTTTAAAAGCATTTTGTTTTTCAATTTTTCTCTAATTCTAACACCTGGCTCGGATTTTGAGTTTGAATGTTTGCAAAGATTCTTTGTAATGTGGTTATAATGCCTCTGAGTTCTTCTATTTTGTCTCGTAAAGTGGTGTCTTGATATGTAATTGAGTTTTCTTTGAAATTTTCCTTTTTCATTGGTTTTGATGAATCTACCTAGTGATATAAGTTTCCGGAAGCATATAGCTTATATTTCTTCCGTTCCCTCTTGAATTGCATGAATTGTTTTGTGAGGTTCATGGTGTAAGTTCCCAATGTTAACAACCATTCTCCTGCTAGCACTATATCCATCCCACCTAGTGGTGAAATGTAAAATCCCATATGCAATTCCAAGTTTTGCATTTGCACATGAGCCTTATGGTATCTTCCTACGTCTTTGACTTCTTGATCATCTACAATCGTTATAGGGAGATCTTTGGCACAATATACAAAAAGGTTTAGCTTTTTTACAATATTGATATGAACAAAATTGTGTGTGTTTCCAGAATTTATCAATACTGATACATCCTTCTTCTTTATGCTTTCTTTGAGTTTAAGGTTCCCAGGTTACATTTTCCCTTTTATTGCTGCATGTGAGATCCTGGGTTTTTTGTTCTTGTGATCTTGGATTTTGTCATCGTTTATTTGTTGAGGTGAAGTGTATTTAGTTGTAGGCACTTTTGTGTCTACTTTTAGATCTAAAGCTTTCTTTTGGAGCAACAATTCTTCTTTCTTTTGAGGTTGTCTAGTGCATATGATTGTCGCTAATGATATCTTGGGTGTGGTTTTGTCACCAGTGGATTCTAGCTATGTCACATGGTTCGGGTTCAGGTTTGGTAACGATAAGGTTCGATTCGAATTCAAATTTTCTGATAAGGTTCGGATGCGGTTCCCCATTAAGTACGACTATATACATTTTTCATATATATATATATATATATATATATATATATAATCTTTAAAATAAAATATAAATTAACATATCTTTAATAACAAAATTCATATAGTAATAAGTTTATATTAATATAAAAAACTTACGAAATAAAATATTATATTATATAAAGTATTATATAAGTTTATGTTCATATAGAATTGAAGTCATAAATTTTATATTTATATAATATATACTATAAATGTAATTATTAGCATAGTCCACAACTTATTTGACTCTCTTATTAAAATGAAATAAATGACCTAGATCCAAGCAATAGACCAACACATAAATGCATTTGGACATATACAACACAAAGATGATACAGGAGGAACGAAAGTTGTAGATTGAGTGGGGTTTGAGTCTTTAAGCTTGAGTAGTGTTTTGAAAACAGGATATTGATTTTGAGCTACACATTGAGCGAGGTTTGAGCTGGAGAGAGGTGTTAACAATTGCAAGTTCCTAGCAGTGCGAGAGAATAAATGTGTGGGAATGATGGCGCGACAAAACAGATTTGACAGAATGAGATACCATGGGCACCCACGTTTTTTTAATTTTTTTTCAACCGCTAAACTACAAGATCCTATACCCGCGAAGCAATAAATAATCCGAATGAAATTCGCTGTTAAAGTCCAGTTTTAGGTTTGAATTCGAACTAGTTCGAATTCGTTGAGGTTTGATAAGCCTCAACGAATTTGAATTTTTTTTGAAGTTTGCTGAATTTCGAACCTCAAGGTTCAAATTTGGCGAATCCTATGACATAGGATTCTAGTATATCTTCATTAGAATCCTCTATCTCTTTTGCACATACGATCCTGTGATGATATAATTGTTTCGATATGCCTTTGTGATTTGATGACCATTTTTTTTGCACATTTGCAACAATTACTATCCTTCTTATCTATGAATCATGAATTTCAATGTTTATTGTTCCCATTTTTATGTGTTGTAATATATCTAGAGTTTTTTTTTTTTTTTTTTCACTTGGAATATGGCATTGATTTGTTTAGTTTGGCTCGTTATGGTTATAGTAGGGTCATGTTGCTTGGTGTAGCCTCTTTTGTTAGTCTTATAGTACATTGTTTGCTAGTTCATTAGTTTATCTTCAACGGACTTTGCTTTCTTTATAGCATCATCTATAGAGATAATATTGTGCATCTCTATCTCATTCCTTACATATTGTTTGTCTGGATATGTAGGACTGTTTCAATTGCTTGGATGATAAACTTGATAATCGTGTTGCTTGAATTTCCGATTCATGGGTATACTCATCACATCACCCATTTGATGTAACTTGGTTAATTCTGCGACCATTCCTATCTCTATCTCATTCCTTACATATTTTTTTAGTCTGGATATGTAGGATTGTTTCAGTGGCTTTGATGTTAAACCTGATACTCGTGTTGCTTGAATTTCCCATTAACGAGTATACTTATCACATCACCCCTTTGATGGTTAATTTCACGACCATCTCATTTTCTTCAATATTTTAAAGGCATCATTTTTAAATGTGTCCCAGTTATAGGATGCATTAATTCTTTGGGATTTCCTCCACATGAACCAATTATATGCAAGCCCATCAAAGTGTATTTATGGAAGTGATTTTAATTTTTTCGATGTTGGCTTGGACACTGTGTAGTTTGAAATATCAATCTATTTTGTTCGTACATCCCATGCTTTCACTTGTATCCTTGCCATTGAATCTCAACATTTTGATTTAAATTTTTAGATAGCTAAATGGGCGTGGATTAGGGAGCATAGTATTAAGCAGTTGAGCATGCGTAGGTGGTGATGGCCATGTGAAACCATTGCAAGAGAGATAGAAGGTGAGGTTGAACCTGAGATGGCATTATACTCAAGAAACAATAGCCGTAGATTAGCTAAAGACAAGGGAGAGGTGGAATGTTATTATTGCAAGAAAATGGGTCACATATCTTAGAACTATGGATTTTGAGTGAATGCTGTTCTTAAGGGAAAAGTCAAAGACATACCACATATAGTGAGTGCAGTCATTATTGAAGATCCATCAAATGTTGAAAGTGGTGATGATCTTACTGAAGAAAGGGCATTCTATGCATTTTAAGAAGCTCACCCTTTCAAGATATGAATGGATTTGATCTATAAACTGTCGTGGATATTCCACTGGATAGTTTTGTTGAGATTTGGGTACCTTGGAAAGTTGTCCCCTTGTGTTTGTGAGTGTCTAAACACAAAGGGGGAGACTATTACCCTTATACCTTTACTTTATGTTCTAATTTCACTTTGACTTAGGAGATTTAAGTCAAAAGTGAAATATGTCACATAAGTCTTAAAGTGACAATCAATTCACTTTGTGGGTGAATTAAAAGACATAAAGCAAACTATGGAAACTTGAGTAAAGTGGATTTCCAAGTGAGATTTTTGAGATTAGATCTCACTCATTGATTAGACATGGTTAGATTTAATCTAGGACATTTGTCTTTTAGGTTTGGCCAAAGAGAGGCTAAAGGAGGAAAAGGGTAAGGATGAGGCTCATTGTTCACTTGCTCACTTGAGAGATTTGGGTGAGGAGAAAAAAGAGTGAAGAGAAGAGAGAGTGAGGGTTTGGAGGCTTGGGCACATTCTTGAGGAGAGGAGGGCGCACAAAACTTGGAGGAAGCTCTAGCTTGGAGGAGGCGCACTTGTGAGTGACAAGGGCGCAAGAGCTAAAGGAGTTACACCTTGGAGCGCAAGCATTTATGGAGGGTGCAAGGCTAAGAGAGGGTGCGCACTAGGAGGATGCGCATCAAGCTTAGTAGGGGCGCACTAGAGTGTGGGAGCCTTGAGTTGGAGGGTGGCTTATTGTAGTAGGGGTGCAAACCAAGCACAATGGGGTTGCTCATATCTTCAAGCAAGCTAGGAACTTCAAGAGGGCGCAACACATCTTTTAGTAGACACATATGAGAGAGGGCACACAAGCTCAAAAGGGGTGTCAACTTCAAGGGAATTCTTGGCTTAGCTTGTTAGGAGCTAGCCTATTGTAACATGTTCCTTTGCTTCTTTTTCTCATTGTAGCTTTTGATTGATATCACCATATGTGTATCTCTCTCTTATTGGTTTTCTCCAAGGGGATTTTTCCAGGGTCATGTTCACCAAAAACTTGTGTACATTTGTCATGGTTTGCTTATTACTTTCTGCTGTAGGTTGTTAAAGATCCTAAGAGGGTATTTGATGTTTTGAGTTATATGCATGTGCTAATATTTATGGCAGCCTAAACCATACATTTAACCCATGCAAAGAGAACCTCAAAAGGGCATCAAATTATATGACTAAAGACAGTTTTTCAGGGCAGAAATATCAGACTTAGTGGCTGTCCCAAAACAGTGAGTAAAACAGTTTGGTAAACCTTGATTTTAGTGCCCAACAGAAGGTCAAAGACAGACCCATGTTGGCAGCTTTTGGTGCCTTGAAAATCTTCAAGTTTGTCACAACAGATCTAATAAAATACTGAGATTTGTACTGTGAAGGTTAGTTTCCTTTAGATCTCAGATTCTTTAATTATTGGTTTTCTGCTTAAAAATGTATGAAATAGCTGAAATGCGAAAAATAGAGAACATAAATAAATACTCACACACCATCCACAAATAAACACAAAATATAACCAAGGAAACCCAATATGGGAGAATGCCCAACTAGAAGGTGAGATCGCTCTGCGCTCTTTTCTTTAAATGCAAGTACAGAGAGAGGGACTCTCTTTGGAGTTGCCTTTGACACTGTGGCCTGTATGGTTGTTACAAAATCTCTCCTCCATTATGTTCTCAAAATACCACTCCTAGGTGCTCTGCTCAGCTATGGAACAAATACAATGTAAAGAATGGAACCCCATCTCCTCCTAGCGGCCTGGTATTTAACATTGCCCGATAGCCATCTAGGTAGGGTTTTCTCTTCCTCCACCCTCAATTGTGATAAGGTTTTGGACCTTCTAGAATCTTCTTGAAATTCCATACGTGGCTAGCCCCATATGTGTGAGTAATGGGGGTTGATGTGGCATCCACTTGTACCATTGTGGTCAACACGGTCGGTCAACTTGCAAGAGGCATAACTTTTGCATACAAGCTTCAATTGACACAATTTTTGCACTGTTGGAAATGTATTGATGTGTAGAATAATGACAAGGGGTCCAAGCCAATGATGAGAAAGTTTTGACACAAAAAGGGCCATTTGATGCCTCAAAATGGCTCCAGAAGGTTTCAAACCCCAATTTCCCAAACTAAGTCCTGCCATTAAAATAACCCTGCAAGCTGATTCCTCCATTTTTTCCACTTTGAAAGCATCGAGATAGATGACAAATAATATATTGATCCAATACAGATCATACCTCCCGATTTAGGGAGGACTTTGGTCCCCAAAAGCTTTACTAAATGAGGTAAGGAATTTTTTTCCTCTACCTTCTCCCTGGAGTACCACTTTGCTTTGCCTAGAAATTGTCCTTTCAACCCAATCTGCCAAAGGTCATGCTGTCCTTGTCTTGTAGTTTTGGACTGCTTCTGCAAAACTATGTCCTTTGCCAACTCTGCTTGAGCATCTAGTGCTAAGTCACCATGGAAGGTAGGCCCTGCTCCTTCTGATCCAACATGGAAGGCTTGTAGAGTTTGAGATTCTCCACATTCACTAGTGAGTAAATGCAGAGATGTATGGGGGTAGATTGAGTCTGTAGGCGTTATCTCTCACCTTCACCAATATATCGAATGGTCCATAGCGCAAAGCCTTGATCTTCTTACTAGGACCCTGTAGTCTTTTCTTGTTTAGCTGTAACCAAACTTTGTCTCTCACTTTGAATGACTTGTCGATTTTGTGTTGATCATGTTTGGCATTGTGTTTTTTCTGTGTCTTCTTTAGCGTCTCCTGTATTTGCAAATGGATTTGCTTGATCTTCTCAACAAATGTTTTTGCTCTCAATGTATTTGTCAGGTCCTCCCTAACTCCTTGTTGTCCATATACAACATCCAAGGGTGAAGGTGGCAAATATCCAAAGCAAGTTTCAAAAGGTGACTTACTACTAGAAGTGTGGATTGCTCTATTATAAGAGTGTTGTATTTGGATGAAATTTTCATTCCAGGTCTTCAGATGCTTCTAATTGTAACCTCTCAAATGCTACACCAAAGTCTTGTCGACTACTTCTGTCTACCCACCTGCCTATGGATGGAATGATATAAATCTCTTCAACTTAGTGTCCATCTTCTCCCACATTGTAGTCCAAAATGTATTGAAAATTTTGGTATCCTTGTTTGAGATGATGCTCCTTGGTATCCCAAAGTGCGCCTAGACTTGTTCAAAGAAGATGTTTGATGTTTCTTGTCCTTTGATGGTCTTTTTACAAGGCATTAAAATGCACATCTTGCTGAACCTGTCAACTACCACAAATATATAGTCATGTCCCTTCTTGGTTGTTGGTAAACCTCCCACAAAATCCATGGAATTGCTTTCCCAAGGTCGAGTGGGTACAAGTAAGAGATGGTATATGCTTCCTGTTACTGGGCTTGCTGGTACAACAAAGTATACATCCTCTAATATACCGTACTACATCTTCTTCCATCTCGGGCCAATACACGTACCTTTGTAAGTTGGCAACTGTCTTCCCAACACCAAAATGTCTTGCAACCTTGGAGGTGTGAGCCTATCTCATAAGCTGCAGTCGTTCACCTTTAAGGACACAAAAGCTTGTTGAGCTTGTAGAGTAACCCATTCTGGAAATGATAGTCAGGCTTGTCTTCACCTTCTTCTATTTGAATTTGGGCCCGTAGCTACTGAAACACCTCCTTGAAGTCCTCATCTTTTGTGTATGCGTCTATGTATGCATTGTGGGTAAAAGGCTCCATGTGCATTAGAGTTCCCAAAGTTGTAATCTTGGATGCGGGTGTCCTTGAAAGCATGTCTGCCAACCTACTAGTGCTGCCTTTCTTATACTTGTTGACTAGATGAATTCACTGAAAAAACCCATCAACTTGTAATGTTTGGTTTACTGTAGCTTTCTCTAGGGCTACAAATACTATAGTGGCTGGTGATCTGTGTGGATGATAGTCTCCTTGCCCATCGGATAATGCTTCCAATTCTTGATAGCTTGAACCAAGGCATAATTCCTTATCATAGGTAGGGTACTTGAGAACTGCCCCATGAATTATTTCAGAATGGTAGCATACAAGCCTTCGTCCTTGCATCGAAACTGCTCCCATGGCGTACCCACTTGCATTTGTTTCACTTCGAAAGGATTTTGTAAGTTTGGTAATGTGAGAACTGGTGCTTGAATGATCTTTCTTTTCAGCTCATCAAAAGCCTTCTGTTGATTCTTCTCCTACTTGAAACTCTTACCACTCGTTGTTATGGCGTGGAGTGGTGTAGTTACTGAAAATAAAGCTATGAACTTCCAGAAGTACTGTGCTTTGCCCCAACTAAGCTCTTAACTTCTGTGACAATTGTAGGAACTAACCACTTCATGATGGCCTCCATCTTTGTGGGATCTACTTGAGTTTCCCATCATCGATCACATACCCCAAATACACCAATGACTGCTGAGCAAACTCACATTTCTTGAGGTTAACCAACAACTGGTGCAATTTTAGACTCTCTAACACCTGCATGAGATGTGACATGTGTTCCTTCCAGGTAGAGCTAGAAACCAATATATCATCCAAATACACTATAACAAATGAATCTAAATATGGGTGTAATCCATCATTCATTTGTCTCATAAATGTAGCTGGTGCATTACATAAATCAAAAGGCACGACCAACCATTCACACAAACCTTGCCTTGTCTTGAAGGCAATCTTCCAGATGTCCTCTTCCTCGATGCATACTTGGTATCTCGATTTGAGATCCAACTTGGTGAAATATTTTGCGTGAATAAATTGATCTAAAAGATCAACGATCTAGGGCAGAATGTACTGGTTTTTGAGTGTAATCTTGTTCAATGCTCTGTAGTCGATACACATTCACCAGGTCCCATCCTTCTTTGCTACAATTATGATAGGTGACTCACAAGGTGAGGTGTTTGGTCGAATCACACTCTTCTCCAACAACTGCTGCAACTGCTTCTTCACTTCATTTGCTTCTAGAATGGACTGTCTATACAACCCAATATTCGACAATGGGGAGTCTAGCAATAAATGTATTTCGTGCTCCATTTCCCTCTTGGGTGGTACCCTTTTAGGCTTCTGGAACACTCCTCTGTATGATTGTAACAAATCCTCCAATTGATGTTTCTACTCTTTAGTACACCACCCCTTTAGGGATGCCTTTGCACTTATTGACTCATCCTCAATCTAATTTTCTCTTAAGAAAAGTAAAACATATTTCTTATCGGAACTAATCAACTTCTTGGCTTGGTTGGCACTTATTAGTGAGATATTCGACTTGCCTTTATGCGCGTTGATGATGTAGGACTTCCCATCCTTGATTAGTTGGTACTGATTGGCTCTTCGCATGAAGATTGCATCCCTCATATACCTGTAGGGGCTTCCCAACACTACTCCACATACGTTAAGGGGTACTGTTATCCCCCACTTTTAGGGATAACTAGGAGATCATGTCTCGAGGCCCATAGGTCCCAGACATGGAGTACCGAGAGCCGGATCGACTTTAGCATGGCCCTTCTTTTCTCCCTTTCAACGCCCCTACTTTGCTAGCAACAACAACATCCATCACCATCGGCTTGGTTTTGTGTCAGAAATGGTTCTTGCTCCATGAGGTAATGAGTTCGGGTATCATGGTATGTGTCACTATGATCCTCAAAAGATTTGAATATGTGCATTTAATCCCTTTTGTTTCTAACGAATGCTTGGATCTTATACTTGCCCACTTGACCATGTCTGGGGGGAATGACAGGAAGCCCTAGTAAGCTTGTGTCCGTAGGTTTTGGTTTGCCACTGGGGGAATTCTGAAGAGTCATCGTCCGCTCCCGTCATAGAACCACCTTTTTCATCTTGCTTCCCGCTCATCTATCCCATTACACTTGTCCGGGCACTGGGTTGACCTGCCATTTGAGGATTGAACCTTACCTCGTGGGAAGAAGGGGCTAAAGGCCCAGAAGGTAAAAGCAAGCTGACAAAAGATAAAAGCCTAAGAATAAAACCTTGAGATGCTTAGCCCAGGGATCCCCGAGAAAGTAGTAAAAGGGCTTCTCAACAAGAAACAAGAGGGACCCATAAAATAATAAAACAAGACCTAATTAGAGGATAGGGGGTCTCATCACGAGCCAGCCTATTATGTCCATGGGTACCTAGCAGTATGACACTACCACTAGCTGGTTACCACACTAGGGTAGTGACTTTTGGTTGCATGGCCAAGGGAAAGGGGGTCTCATCATGAGCCAACCTTCTCATTTCTGTGAAACTACTTGTGGGTAACGCTGCCACCACTAGTCACCACGCCAGGGCAGTGTCCCCTGATTAGCTTCTTGAAGAAAAAACAATAAGAATAAAGAATAAAAGGCATGAATTGGGCTTGGAAAAATTGCATTCAGGACATGTGTAGCTCGCCTTCTACAAAGGCACCCACAGGTAAAACTTTGCATTCCCCTGCTTCACTGCACCCATTGTCAGGACATCCCTTATCCAAATCACCCCACTTACATGGCTAAGACGAAGTCTTTTCCGGGAACTTTCCTTTTTCAGTGGACACTAGCCCAATAGGACACCTTGTCACTTTCCCCAAACTTGTATTGCAGGCTTGTATAATGTCTTTGAGCTTTTAACTGGGGTAATAGGGGTTTTATGCACATGTTTAATAATATTGATGATGAGATGTGATTGGCATTGCTATGATCCCTGTGACTTATGAGCCCATGGAGGGCGTAGCTGTTGATGTGCAGGATCATGCCCGACAGACAGGTACCATGTTTGACATGTACACATGGGGAGATGATCAGTTTGAACCTCCATGGGGTTGAAGAGCCCACCAGATGGATGCTGAGACCCCAACAGGGGGCAGAGACAGGACATAGGGGTTTGCCCAGAAGAGAAGGAGGACATCTTGCAGAGGCACCCCGACAGAGCTTGACCTAGGGGGGTTGTACCCTTTTTTAGTGGAACGTTGGCCTTCGAAGGCCTAAGACGTCACCCTTCATGACCATGACATCACCTAGCAGCATGGACGTTTTGGGAGACAACTGAGGCAGTTTTGGCACATGTGGCAGGTTGGAGAAGCCCAAGGGGGGCCAACGTTTTGCTCCATGATGTTGCATTTTCCCTTTAAGGGGCTAACGTCACCCTAAGAGGGGCATGACGACTCTCTATTGCTTGATTAGGGTTTAATTTTAAGCATTTATTGTAAAACAATATGATTTTAGTATTTTGGCCTTGTTGACCTTTTTTATGACCTAAAAGTGAAATTAGGTCATGGTACTGTATAAATTGAGGGTTTTAACCTTCTTTTTTTCATCATCTTTCACTCACTCATTAGTGAGGTTTGAAATTTGCACTACACTTGGAGTTCCTGGCTGAAATTGTGAGGCGCACTTGTTGAAGGAAGTCTTTTATTGTCATTTTTGGCATTTATCTTGGTGGAAGGTGTTACAACTAGGGTTTGCTACTTGATTTCTTGGTTAAATGTAAGTGAATTTCTGCAAAATTTCTTAATTGAATGGCTGTAGTACTGTTTTTCTTGCATTTCTTGTTATAATTTGCTGAATAAACCCTAGGTGTCAAGCACACATTGTAGGTCCTTGTTTCATGTCCCCATCAAGGTTTTAAGCCATTTTTCTTTGAAGTGAGATAGAGCCTTACCTTAGCAACACTCTATTCTTCCTCTTCCATGCTAGCCGTTTTCTTATTGAAGCTAAGAAGGAGAAAACACATCAAGGCCTAGTTCCTCTACACCTTGGTGAGTCGATTTTCCCTAGAGTTTGCCTGGTAAAGCCTTGCCATAGCAACACGTTACCCTCAAAACCTCTTGTCTTAGTCTTATGCAATCTTTTTGAGCTAGCCGTTTTGCCATTGAGCTAAGGAAAGAGGAGAGAGCACTGAGGCCTAGTTCCCCTACACCAAAGTGAGCTTCTCTCCCCTAGGGTTTCATCCCTGAGGCCTTGCCATAGCAACACCTCAAGGTTTAACCCTCCCGTCCTTAGTCCTACTATTATCTTTTGATCCTTCAACTTGCGTCCTCCTTTTGACTCCATTTACCCTAGGAACGCACTGATCTAAGGCCTAGCGTGCGAGTACTTTGATCAAAACAACTTCAAATACTTTGAACAAAAGCCTAACTATTCTAACCCTAGCCTAAGACTAACCCTACTAACTAATTGCTGCCATCATCTTTTTGCTATTAACATCATTGTGCAGCTACCGTTTTAATTGTGAGCAATTGAATGGTTGTTTAAGGCATTATCTAAATAAAGTGTTGATTGTTACATTGAATGCCACATTCCTTTAGCATTTATTGAAGAAGTGATATTGTACATCGTTGCTATCATATAAACATTGACTTCGTCAATATTTATTGTTCAATTGCTTACATATCAAATAGTCATTGATTATATGAAGTACTAACCAAGCGAGTAAGCTTGCATATATATATCTCTTGTTGCTTTGTCTCGAGCAGGTACATCTCTTTTTTTGGGTTATACTTCTCTTTACTGGTTGGTTAGTCGGACTATCTGCTTGGTGGTGACTTGTGAGGGGGGAATTTATCTTTTAGCCTTAAATCCTTTGCCTTCTCAAAACCCCAGGTCACCGAGGACGTCTTCCCTGGGCCTTACCTCCCTAAACAGAAAGAACCTTTCGATCGAGGTGACATTGGGTGGGATTGGTTCAGTTATGCCAGTTTGTCTCTTTACATCTATCTTTTATCCTAACTACAAACTGTGCAATAACATTTTGGCGCCGTTGCCGGGGAACACTGAGTCAATTTTCCTCAAGATGACACCTTTCGGTAAGCCTTGCTTCAAAAGCCTTATCTTACAAGCTTACCTGACGACTCCACTTAGGGTGTTCTCCCTTATCCTTTGATAGTTTCAGGCAAATTATCTAGCGACTCCACTGACCTTCTCTAGGGTGCCACCTTACTCTCAATTCTGTGATATTTCCAAATTATGGGATCATGGCACACTGGGAACAAATGTATCCAACTATTGATTTCAAAAGGATACCCAAATTACTTTGATACAAAATGGCTAAACAACTCTCCAAGATTTTGGGGCCTCCCAACTCCTCACATAGTAAATTTTTTGGACTATATGAGAGACATAATTGGGAGGAGAGGATGCTCTTATAAAATTATTCATACTCACTCTACCATCCTTCTTGCAAGATTGGTTTAAGGGTTGTTGCAAAGACATGGGTATATCATCTTTCATACACGTCATTAGTAGGTTTATTGACTTTACCAAGCCACGTTGCCAAACGTATGAAGATGCCCTTCAAAACCTCACGATAGCCTTGGAAGACGGAGGATTCACCACTGAGATTGTAGGAGATCTCAGGAATGCTTATCATGTTCAATACCAAGAATCTTCTGATGTGAAAGAAGAGATTTGTGAGGGAAATTGTCAACCCCTTGAAGAGGAGCAGGATTTCTCCCATGATTCGATAGAATGCAGTGAAATAGAAGAAGTAAATTATGAGGATGAAACATTGGTAAACGCTCCTCCATCCGACGAAGCTCTCCAAGATCCTATTCCTCCTACGCAAAATGAAGAGAATGAAGTAAGTTGTTTTCCTTTCCAAATTTTTGATGATACCTTATTCTATGATTCAAACAACAAAGAAGAAATGGAGCCTTTGGACAAACTAGAAGATGTAGAGGCAAGTCTTCCATTTGATGAAGATATCTGAGTACTTGAAGCTCATGCACAAGAAGAAGTGAGCAAGGTGAGTTACTTCCCTTTCCAAGTTTTTAAAGATTCTCTGTCTTATGATATGGAAAGTGAAGAAGTGTTGGATTTTTTAACCCCTTCGTGTTATGATGAAAATGATGACTTTGTTGATAATATTAATGAGTTCATACATGTCGGGAAGCGCAAATGGGATGTTATTGGATATGATGGGGATCCCATTTATGACATTGACGGTCATTTCCAAAATTTTCCTTTACCTTTATCACATGAAGTTATTAATAATTCTCACATTTGGCAACAAGAAATGATTACCAATTTTATTCAGATGCCCAAGGATGACGTGATACTATGCTCTCCTACCATTTTTCGGTCATACCTTGAGGACTTTGACGATTGTTTCTTTGAGCACTTGGATTTGTTCTACGAAGAAAGTTATCAGCCAGTGTTGTGCTTAGGTCTCGATAAACGTGAGGAAGTTACTTCCTTGAAACAGGATACTTGTGATAAGACTTTCCACCTCCCTTTGATCACTTTAACTCACTACGTCACTAAAGGTGTAGTTCGAACTTCGGAAACATGTCCATTATCCCAAGTCTCCTGTAAGACAAAACCTCGCTCTAGATTTTAGGGGAAAGTTGAGTACCTCAAGAAAAGGCTTATTACCTTAGTTTTCCAGCTTCCCCTTCAAAAAATGTTAGCCATCCTTTCAGTTCTTGCTAATCCCTTCTCAAGCTTCAATTTGTGAGAACATTCAAGGTAGCTAGCATCCAGATTCCTCGAGTCGGTCTTCTGAGCCTTTGACCTTTCATGATCCTTTCCTGAGATGGATTGAACAGTCTCATCATACTCTCATGAGAGTATGTCTTGGCATCACCTTTTCCCTCCCACCCGCCTCCATGAGCTAGACCTTACAACTTCCATAGATACAATGCATTTTCTAACTCATGGTATTGTTGTGCTTAACTTATCACTATTCTGGCTTATGATGAAGCACGAAGGTAGGTATTGTGGGACATTGCTGGATTGGTTACACTGGTCATTTGACTACATCCAACATCCAACCAATAGGTGAGTGCAGGTAAGTAGGTAGGCATTTTTGCATTCATGTATTATACCATTTGCATTATATATATATATAAGACTGAAATAAAGCAATCATAAGTGTGAATGTGAAAGCAAACCAAATATATATATATATATATATAAGACTGAAATAAACCAATCATAAGTGTGAATGTGAAAGCAAACCAAC
>ML786299.1:11428-27761 GCA_009831015.1 Picea engelmannii | reverse complement strand
ATTTTCAACACTAGGAAGTTCCCATGTTTAAGCAATATCAACTCATTGTTTGAGAAACATGCATTTTGAAATGAGCCTTTAAAAATAATGCAAAACACTTTCCTTACATTTAGTGGCATCAAATCGATCCTGCTTTGGCAAAACTGTTTAATTCTCTATGTGATTAATAACTTTACCATATCTTTTACAAGTCCCCAAAATGCTAGTTGTTTAGAGATTTGTGTTGCATATAGCTGGGTCTCTGATGACTATAGTTCTCGATTGTGGATAGATAAGTCATTGCTCAACACTTCCTTTGAGCTTTCATTATCATGGATTATGATCCTTTATGCTAAGCATTTCACAATCATTTGGTTCTAGAAGCTTGTTCTCAAATTTAAACTTCTAAAGTTACCAATAGGAAATTACCCATACCACTTTGTATTAAGAACTTATCTCTAGAGTAAACATTGGTGTTTGTACACTTTATTTTGCATGCTCCAGCAGCATTCAACTTTCAAGATGTTTGTATCATGAATGCATCCATAGTCTACATTCGGTCAATTTTATGGCTATTGCTTGAAATAAGATCGTTTAGACTTTATAGCCTATATTTTTTGTTATGGTTGATAGTAAAATTTCATGGAAAGTCTTACTTGATCTTTCTTTCAACCTTTCTCACTCTTCTTCCCGTCCATTTCTCTTTTTCTTCTCATCCTTCCTTTTCCTTTTTCTTTCCAGCCTTGTTCTTTCCCTTTTTCCTTGCACTTCTAACCATTTTTGGTTTTCACTTTGTGCTTTGTTTCCATTGTTTTCTATCACCAATATGCCTGCTGTCCAAAATTGTGGACATTGGAAAGGGTTGGTAATCATATGCATTTTAAATTTAGTGTTTGTTAGTCAATTGTAGTTATAAAGTTTTGCTCCTATCATTCTTTCCTTTTTTCCTTTTCCTTCTTCCCCTTCTTTACTTGTAGCATTACAACATTTTCTCTTCCTTTTGTTTTTTCACCTTCCTTTCTTTCCTTTTTGTCCTATTCTTTTCCATGTTTTGTGTTCTCATTTTAAACTTAATAGGTGTTACAAGTTGTACCTCGGACAAGTGTTTCCCACACAGGCTTGGTGTCTAGTATGTGGGGGAATGTCCAAAAGCGATTCTTAGAACATTAACTTTATGAGATATAAAGTTAAAGTGACTTTTGAGCATATTTAATGAAAAGATGACTTAAGTGACTTAAGTTGTGATAAAGTGACTTTATATCAGAACCATAGATCTAGATGGCCTAGGATTTAATCTCAACCATTAGGTCTTAGGTTTAGGTCATTTTCATTGAGATGAACAAAAAGGGGATTCTAGGGATTGAGGCACCATTCTTCATGAGCATTGAATGAAGAGAGAGAGCAAGAGAGAGAGCTGAAGGAGTGAGAGATATTGCAGCAAGGTGGGCGCACTTTTCAAGTAAGAGAGGGAACACAATTTGAGGAAGATTTATTGCCATTATTGACTGGTCGTAGTACAGAAATCAAGGCGTCGTACAGTCTTTTAGACAGGTTGCACAGTAGGAATAGCACACAGGTTTCAAGGCAGCATTGCACAGAAATTGAGGTGCATTAAATGCTGTCAGATTTCTGTACAACATCGTACAACAAACCCCGAATTTTGTGCACGAGTTTCAAGACAGTTCTGTACAGTATTTAATGCTGTAGCAGCCGTACAACAGTACGAAAGACTGGCATGGTTTTTGAGGAGCAGATTTGGCATTGTTCTTGAGGAGTATTTGTGTGGGTTTTGAGAGAAGTTCGTGTATTTAATGCTGAGTATAAATCCGCTGTAAAAGATCATTTTCTGTGAGCTCTAGAAATAATAAAATCTCCCTCTCTCTATTGGTTTTCCCTTCGAGGTTTTTCTAGGGGCATTGCCCGAAAATTCTTGTTATTTTTTTGCAGTTTGTTTATTATTTCCTCATTTAGTTTCTGCAGAAAAGATTCATTGTGTTTCAGTTTATAAATTTCTGTTTATAGCATTTACGTTTCAACAGCAAATGAAATGTGGGTTCGACATTAAACTGTGATGAAAATTTATTGAGAATGAAACCAGGTTGGGTCTGAGAAATTTTACATGGTATCAGAGTGGCAAAAAGACTGAGAAGGAAACATAATAACAAACATAAAACAACAGTTAGTCTCAAGGGTTTTGTAAAGGGATCACCAAAAGAGAGTTGGGCTTAGTTGTTGGTTGAGTAAGGTCTCATGGCTACAGGTTTGAGGGTTGAAGATAGGTTGAATGGGGCTGAAAACTTTAGTCCATGGAAAGAGAGGATTGTTTTGTTGCTGGAGGAGTTTGAGTTGTGGGATATTGTTGAGAAGGCTGTTACCATTCCTATTGATGCAACATTGTTGGCTAAATACAATAAGATGAATGTTAAGGCCAAGAGAATAATCCTAGATGCCATTAAAGATCACCTCATTCCACATATTACAGGGAAAATGAATGCCTTTGATATGTGGGAAGCTTTAACCAAGCTTTACCAAAGCACCAATGAAAACATGAAGATGGTGTTACGAGAAAAACTGAGAAACACCAAGATGACCAAAACCGACACAACTTTATCATACCTTACCAAGATCACACAGGTGAGAGATGAGTTGGTTGCAGTGGGGGAGACTATACATGGTTCATAGTTGGTTAGAACCGCTTTGGGTGGTTTTCCCAAGAAATCAGAAGTCTTTGTTGATGGGATTGTAGCACGTGAAAATCTGCTCAGTTGGGAAAGGTTGTGGGAAGATTTCACTCAAGAGGAAATAAGACGTGGTTCCAAAAATGCAGGCCAACATGATGGGGATGATGAAGAGAATGTTGCTCTTGTAGCAAAGAGCAAGAAAAAGTCCAAGAAGGGTTCCAAGGGTCGGTCCAAGCAAAAGGGTGAAGGGAAAAAGGACATGAGCAAAGTCGAGTGCTT
This sequence comes from Picea engelmannii, assembly GCA_009831015.1. Taxonomy (NCBI): domain Eukaryota; kingdom Viridiplantae; phylum Streptophyta; class Pinopsida; order Pinales; family Pinaceae; genus Picea; species Picea engelmannii. The sequence continues at coordinate 24,822 of ML786299.1, read as the reverse complement.
CACGTCACAAGATGGAGCACTATGCAGGTCGGTGTCCTAAGAAGAAAAGGAAACAGGTTGCAACGTCAACAAAAGTGGATGAGTTTTCCACTAAGTTCGAGAAGGAGTTTTCTTTATTGGTTTTTCTTTCCACTAGTGCAACATGTACTAGTGTGTGGTATATTGATAGCGGAGTCTCCTGCCATATGATAGGTGTGCGTGAGCACTTTACAGATTTTACTCAAAGGGATATAAATCTTGAGGTAGTTCTTGGTGATGATTCTATAGTCAGGGCTGTTGGGATTGGGACAATATCCTTTCAGAGGGAGTCACAACCTCCCATGTTAGTGAGAGATGTCTTGTATGTTCCGGGCTTGAAAAAGAACTTGATATCGATTTCTACCATTTAGGACAGGGGTTATGAGGTGGTGTTCCGTGATGGGAAGGTACTCATGTATCCCAAGGGATCCAATATCACTTCGGCCAAAGTGATTGGGATTCGACATGAGAAGCTATACATGCTTATGTTTCAACCAACTAGAGCACTGATACACAGTACCAACAACAATGACTTATGTGAGCTATGGCATAGGAGGATGGTCCATTTGCACCACGGGGCTCTGAGAGTATTGAGAGAGATTGTTACCGAGGTACTAGATTTTAGCACAGAGCACTAGGATGTGTGCAAGAGGTGTGCACTGGGGAAGTACACCAAGATTGCTTTTCCAAGCAATGACAACAGAGTAGCCGATATACTTGATTTGATACATTCTGATGTATGTGGTATGATGTCTTCTGTGTCTTTGTGTGGATATGAGTACTATGTTACATTTATCGAGGACTTCTCTAGGAAGACCTGGATTTTCTTCATGAAGACCAAGGGACAGGTCTTCAAGTGGTTCCAAGAGTTCAAAGCTCTTGTGGAGAACCAAACAAGTAAGAAAATCAATGTGTCGAGGTCGGACAATGGGGGTGAGTATATCTCCAATGACTTCAATGATTTTTGTGCAAAAGAAGACATTAAAAGCTAAGTTGCAGGAAACTTCCATTTAGGTGTCATCTTGGTACTGAAAACTCAACAAAACTCTTAAATGGGTACGAAACCCGGTCAAAACCTCATTGACCGTACCGTACGACATTTCGCGAGTACGAAACATCGTATGATACAAGCAACAACATTTCGGTCGAGTTTTGGCCCGTACAAACGACATTTCGGCATTGTTTTGGTTGTTTATGGGCCATATGGACGACATTTTGACATTGTTTTGGTTGTTTATGGGCCCGTACGGGTGTCTACGTAGGCCACAGCCCCCCAAAGCTCACCAAATTTGATTTTTTTCCATTTTTAAGAAAGATAGACCATTCATATATGTTTTTTATTCGTTTAGGGTTTATGACTTTTATATCATTTATGTCTGTCATTATGTCTTTCTTGCAAGATAATGTGTTTTATATATATATATATATATATATATATATATATATATATATATATATATATATATATATATATATACAACGTTTCCCTCGATGTTTACCCCGACATTTCCATTTTCGAAGGGTTGCGTTTCCTACCATACTCGTTTCTGAAACTTCAAGACGTTTCCCTGTTTCGTGTAATTTAGATTAAAAGAGAGTTGACAGTTTCTTACAACACGCAGCAGAATGGGGTTGTAAAAAGGAAGAACAAGGCCATAGTTGGGGCTGCGAGAGCCATGCTACATGATCGGGGGCTACCATTCTTTCTTTGGGCTGAGGTATGCAACACTCCAGTCTATCTGCAAAACAGGAGTCCACACAGAGTATTGGGGAACAAAACTCATGAGGAGGCTTTCTCTGGGAAGAAGCTTGATGTTGGGCACTTTACGATCTTTGGGTGTCTGACTTATTCACATGTCCCTTCAAAGAAGACGAAAAAGATAGAACCCACGACAAACAAGGGTATTTTAGTTCGGTATAGCGAGACTTTGAAGGCTTTTCACATATACATTCCCTCCTTGAGGAAGACAATTGTGAGGCAAGACGTGAGATTTGAGGAGGACAAAGCTTTTAGGAGGTCACGATATTTAGAGCAGATGGAGTAATAGGCTCTTCAATTTCAGGGGATTTCACCATAGGGTGCATGTTAGGACCTGATCCTAACCCCTTTCCACGGGTCATTAGTTAGTAGGATATGTTTTCTATGTAATAAAGGCCGACATTAGTTAATAAGGCCTAATAAATAAAGGAGAATAAGTCAATGTAAGAAGACCTAATAAAAGCTTCCGCTTCTAGAAAGATCTTCCTCTAGAAGTTTCCTTAGAAGGTAGAATTAATATAAATAAGAGTAGAAGGCATTGGATATTTTCTCTTGGAGATTATTGTAATAGAGCTTTGCTCTGCTGGAGGTTGCCCCCTCGAAGAGGCAAGTGAACATTGCTATCATTAATAAAGGTGCTCTTTCTGATGTTATTATGGTATTATTCTGGTATTGCTCTGGATATATCATTGTTGTTCTGCTATTACTTGCTAAATATTTTTGTTCTACATATTATATTACATCTGGAATATTGCAAGTGGTATCAAAGCGATTTCGTGGGCAAGACTTGTGGGGTAAATTGTTTTTAGGGTAGAGACGTATTCCAACGTCTTTAATCTACAGAGATATGTCGTTACGCGGATAAACCCGCGGTCGGGGAGTCATACACGCAAGAAATATAAGTGGTTCTTAAGCTCACATTTTTTGGCTACCCTTGTAACCCCTGTTGGTACCCCTTTGAGTGGTAGTGCATCCGACATCACCTATATATGGATCAACCTAGGCATCCTGAAGCCCTCCGTAGATAAATCGATCGATCACATGACTGCTATAGTGTCACCGAGAATAGTACTTGGGAAGAGACTCTCTAGTACTTGGGTAGTCGGGTAGTACGACTAAGGGTACAGTCTAGCCTCCTTAGTTGGTCCCCTGAGATATTGGGAAAACCCTTGCTAGTAGACATCCTGCACACCATAACCCTTGGGACGACAACAATTGATCAATGGCATTACAAATTGGCCCGTCACATTTCCTCGCTGCAGAAACACTCACTGCCAACATTTTTTTATTATTGAGAATTTGGGAATTCCACCACTGCAGAAGTATTCAGGGCAGAGTATAACTCCGCAAGAGTGGAGTCTAGGGCCCGTCAACACCCTTATTGGTAACCTAGTCAATTGCATTCCTCTCTTCATTCTGATTGCAGTGGTACCCTTCACTTTTAAGCCTTTTTTTCCCCACGGTCCCACCCCTTTCCGAGACACCCTTATTTGACACCTACCCCATTGGACTCCTCTCCTTGTCCTAATCACCCTGGTACATCTCACTTTTTGTGGCCCCGATTTCTGTCCCGACACCTCATCCACTACCTAAGTATCTACCATGCCAACCACTAGAGCTCAGACCCAAGAAGACTAGGAAACTAGGTTGTCCAGCTTAGAAACGAAAATGGAATCCATCACCACTACCATACGAGTTGAAGTCAAAGAGTCCCTCCAAACAGAAGTCAAAGTAGCCATCTGTGAATCCATGCAACAATTCACAAAAGGTAAGCAGGTCAAGCCCAATGCATAGGACCCTCAACATTCCCATTATGAGCATACTCATTCGTCCCACTCCCCTTGGGATTCTCCACAATCTTGGAATAAGGTACCTAAAGTTGACATGCATAAATTCTATGTATCCAAGCTAGCAGGGTGGGTCTCTCAAATGGAACAATACTTCTCCCTCCATAATATTTGGGATGGTGAGACCAAACTCCATCTAGGGGTTTTGTACCTGGATCAAGAACGTTGGCAGTGGTGGCAGTGGCATAAGAAATGTTATCCAGGAATACCCACTTGGAACATGTTCACTAAAGCAGTTTGTACCCGTTTTGATAGGGAATCACATTTTTTCGGTAGGCTCACCAAGCTACGCCAAACTAGATTAGTGACAGATTTCATCATGACATTTGAACAGTTTGCTATCAAGATGGAGGGTTTATCTGATGCATTTTACCTTGAATATTTTATCAGTGGCTTAAAGGAAGCCATCCAGGCTCATGTGAACATGCATCATCTTATTACCTGGTTGTAGGCATGTCAATTAGCAAAGGAAGCTGAGACCATCCTTTAGGGCCCACCCATGAAGGCTCCATTTCTCACCCATCCTTGCCTCGAGGCTCATCCAACTCCGACACAAACATTGAAGGTCCAAAAGGTATCTCCAGTAGAAATGGTGGAACGCCGCAAGCAAGGACTTTGCTACTATTGTGATGAGAAGTATTCCTCATGGCATAAATGTAGAGAACAAAAGTTCTTCCAGATTGATGCATCAACTTCCTCTCCCTATGAAAACATCCCATCAGTTGAGGTTCTTGACCTAGAGGAGGCTCAACCAAGTGATCATGTCGAAGCTCCAGTGGTAAACCCTGTGGAACTAGAGGAACCCGTCATATCGCTTCATGCACTCTTGGGTATTTCGGCCCCGAAACATTGAAGCTCAAGGCCTACATCAAACATAGGCCGGTGGTGGTATTGATTGATAGTGGTAGCACCCATAATTTTATTCATTGCAGGTTTGCTGATGAGATCCATTGCTTTGTCCGCCCTGTTTCTAATTTTCAAATCCTCATCGCTAATGGTGGTACTATGAAGTGTGGGGGCCGCTGTGAGGATGTCAAACTCCAAATGGGTGATTATTGTATGAAAACCCACATATTCTCTATTGCCATGGGTGGTTGTGATATTGTATTAGGAGTGGAATGGATTTTCACTTTGGGGCCAATCACAATGGATTATCAAGAATTATATATGAGATTCACCCAAGATGCTCACCCCTATACTCTCCGAGGTCTCCAAGTGGGCTATCCTGAAATCATCAACTTTCACAGGATGGAAAAACTATTGAAGAAAGGCCATCATGGTGTGATTGCTCAATTTAATGCCATCCAGGTCACTGAAAAGGCCTCTCAGGTCGTTCCTCCTAGTCTGCAACTCATCTTGGACAAGTACCCCATGGTCTTTGAGGTTCCCACGACCTTACCTCCTTCCAGGGGTGAGCATGATCTTAGCATCCCTCTCCTTCTGGGCAGTCAACCCCCCATTGTACATCCCTACAGATATCCATTTGCTCAAAAAAATGAAATAGAAAAGATGGCAGATGAATTACTAGAGGCGGGGGTAATTCACCCTAGTACTAACCCATATTCTTCACTCGTGGTGATGGTCTTAAAGAAAGAAGGTACTTGGCGCATGTGCCCTGAATAAACTGACCATCAAAGATAAGTTTTGCATTCCTGTCATTGATGATCTGTTGGATGAACTCCAAGGTGCCTGTGTTTTCACAAAATTAGACCTTCGCTCAAGCTATCACCAGATTCGGATGAAGGAGGCAGATATTTCGAAGATTGCTTTCATAACTCATGAAGGACATTATGAATTCTTAGTCATGCCTTTTGGCCTTTGCAATGCCCCATCCACCTTTCAAAGTCTCATGAATAAACTATTGAAACATTACCTTCAGAAGTTTGTCTTGGTTTTCTTTGATGACATCCTCATTTACAATCGCACTTAGGATAACCACCTTCTTCATGTGGACAAAGTCCTTCACTTGCTGCAGGAAAACCAATTGTTTGTCAAAAAGATCAAATGTTCATTTGGAGCCAGCGAATTGGAATGCCTGGGACACATTGTTAGTCACAAAGGGGTAAAAGTAGACCCCAAAAAGAGCCAAGCGATGCAGGAGTGTCGTGACCCACGACCTTAAAATGCCTAAGAGGTTTTCTTGGTCTCACATGATATTATAGGTAATTTGTCCACCATTATGGAAAAATTGTTAAGCCCTTGACCGACCTCCTTAAGAAGAATACATTTCATTGGACACCTGCTGCTGAGCAAGTCTTCACAGAGTTAAAGAGGGCCATGTGCTCTACTCCTCTCCTAGCAGCTCCTGACTTCAACAAAACTTTTGTGGTGGAATCAGATGCTTCTGGCACTGGTATGGGCGCAATACTCACACAAGATGGTCGACCTTTGGCCTTACTAGCCAAGCGTTGAGTGGCCGCAATCTGGGCAGATCTTAGTATGAAAAAGAAATGATGGCCATTCTCCATGCGGTGCACACATGACGACCATATCTCTTGGGACGTCGTTTGCAGATCAAAACAGATCACCATAGTCTCAAATATTTTTTGGAGCAATGGCTATCCTCCCTAGAACAAAATAAGTGGTTGACCAAAATGTTGGGTTATGATTATGAAATCATATACAAAAAGGAAAAGATAATATAGTATTCGATGCATTGTCAAGACAACATGAGGAGGACGACTACCTCTTTGCCTAATCCTTACCGGTCCCTGATTGGATTGAAGAAGTATGCCAAGAGTGGCTAACACACCCATGACCCGACTATCTCCAAAATAATTTAGCACCTTCGGGAGGACCCTAATCCTCCCATCTGTTACACTTGGCAGGATAATATTCTCAGATATAAGGATCGCTTGGTTCTATCACCCTCTTCAGCACCCAAGCCAAGGCTCTTAAATGAGTTTCACACATAAGCTATTGCGGGTCACTCAGGGTTCCAAAAGACATATGCTCGTGCCCATCGTTCTTTTTTCTGGGTAGGCATGAAGAAGGATATCCTTCAGTTTGTCACATAATGTGAGGTGTGCCAACATAATAGAGGTGAAACTATCAAGCCTCGAGGCGCCCTTCCCATTCTAGCTTCTATGTGGACAAAAATCTCCATGGATTTTATCGTGGGCCTTCCTAAAGCTGGGAACAAGATAGTCATCATGGTGGTGGTTGATTGCCTCTCCAAGTATGCTCAATTTTGTGCATTACCCCACCCTTTCACACCCACACTAGTAACACAAGTTTTCCTTGTTCAAATTTTCAAGTTACATGGCATGCCCACCTCTATTGTATCTGATCGTGATCCAACTTTCACCAACACATTTTGGCGAGAGCTGTTTAAATTGCAGGGCACCTAGCTGAACATGAGCACAACCTATCACCCCCAGTCTGACGGCCAAACAAAAGTGGTCAACAAATGTTTGGAAACCTACTTGTGGTGTTTTTCTTCGGACAAACAACACAAGTGGGTGCATTGGCTCCCCTTGGCATAATGGTGGTACAATACTTCCTATCATACGACCACTAAAATGACCCCTATATGAAGCAGTGTATGGCCATTGCCCACCTACAGTCCAATATATTGATACAATGCTGCAAGGTCATAAAACCACCCTAGCGGCTCTGAAGGATAACCTCCACACGACCCAAAATCGCATGAAGCAATAGGCGGACCAACATTGTTTAGAAAGTGTTTTTTAGGAAGGTGATCAGGTGTTTCTTCGGCTCCAACCTTACAAGCAAACATCTCTCAAATCCCAAGGACATCACAAGCTGGCACCCATTTGCAGGGTCCAAACCATCCTTCCGAAATTAGATGTAGAAGGCTCCCTTTGGCTCCAACCAGAAGCAGTCCCCAATCACCGTGAACGTCAATTGCGTGGCAGAACTATCAAGGAAGTGCTGATCAAGTGGAAGGACACATCACCAGAGGATTCGATCTGGGAACCAATGGCCATACTCCAACAGTTTCTGCACCTGCAACCTTGAGGTCAAGGCTTCTTTTTAAGGGGGAGGGCCTGTTAGGACCCGATGCTAACCCCTCTCCATGAGTCATTAGTTAGTAGGATATATTTTCTATGTAATAAAGGCCAACATTAGTTAATAAGGCCTAATAAATAAAGGAGAATAAGTCAATGTAAGAAGACCTAATAGAAGCTTCCGCTCCTAGAAAGATCTTCCTCTAGAAGTTTCCTTAGAAGGTAGAATTAGTATAAATAAGAGTAGGAGGCATAGGATATTTTGACTTGGAGATTATTGTAATAGAGCTCTGCTCTACTGGAGGTTGCCCCCTCGAAGAGGCAAGTGAACATTGCTATCATTAATAAAGGTGCTCTTTTTGGTGTTATTCTGGTATTATTCTAGTATTGTTCTGGATATATCATTGTTGTTCTGCTGTTACTTGCTAAATATTTCTATTCTGCATATTATATTACATCTGGAATATTGTAGTGCAGGATCACAGAGTACATGATCACTAGTTTCAGGGGTGACAGGTTCATAGGTGACAACGTCCCAAGTTACATGTTCCCAGGGTATAGGTTTCCAGGTTATTGGTTCATAGATGACCACAGGTACATCTTCAGGTACAAAGTCTTCAGGTGATAGGGATGAGGTACACAGTCCATAGGAGATGACTTCAAGGAAGAGGAAGCCAAAATGGCTTCAAGAGACCTTGAAGGAACCTAAGCTATTTGTGTGGAATTCTAAGAGGGCTATCAGGGAGAACAAGGTGCTTGAGAGGTTTTGTAGTTGTTTAGCTATGGTGAGTAGCATCAATGAGTTCGAGCCTTCCACTTTTGAGGAGGCAGCAAACCAGTAGGTCTGGAAGGATGCCATCGTGGAAGAGTACTATTCCATCATGAAGAATGATCTGTGGGTGGTTGTTTCGAGACCTGAGGGGAAGTCAATGGTGACTTCAAGCTGGCTCTATAAGATTAAGCACGTTGTAGATGGTAGCATTGAGAAGTACAACGCTCGGTTTGTGGCTAGAGGGTTCTCACAGGTAGAGGGAGTCAATTATGACGAGACCTTCGCTCCAGTTACTAGATATACTTCGATCGGGGCAGTGATCTCCATTGCAACAAAGATGGGTTAGAAGATCCACTAGATGGATGTGAAAACCGCATTTATGAATCGTCTCATATAGGAGGAAGTGTACATTGAGCAACCACTGGGCTTTGAGGTGCATGGGAAAGAGTCTCATGTGTGCAAGTTGAAAAAGGCATTATATGGTATGAAGCAAGCTCCAAGAGCTTGGTATTCGAGGATTGATACCTACTTGTAGTAGATGGGTTTCGAGAAGAGTGAGGTGGATCCCAACCTTTACTACATTGTGGTTGGCGAGGATACTCTTATTCTTATGCTATATGTTGATGATCTTTTCATTACAGGGGCAGAGAGACTCATAGTTGGTTGCAAGCAAAGTCTTACTTTAGAGTTTAAGATGAAAGATATTGGGTTGATGCATTATTTCTTGGCTTTGGAGGTTTGGCAAGAACCATGACACATTTTTCTGGAGCAGGGCAAGTATGCAATTGACATTCTGAAGAGATTTTAGATGGAGGATTGTAGGCCTATGTCAACACCCATGATTACCAACTAGAAGAAGTTTAATGCTTTTTGAGTCCGAGTTGGTTGATCCCACGACATATCGTCAGTTGATAGGCTCATTGATGTATTTGGTCAACACCAGGCTAGACATTTATTTTGCTATCAACACTCTTAGTCAGTTTATGGTGGAGCCTAGGAGAGTGCATTGGGTGGCAGCAAAACATGTGCTCAGGTATCTACAAGCTTTGATGGATTATGGTTTGGACTATGTGAGAGAAGATGGAGTTGGTTTGAAAGGCTACATAGACTCAGATTAGGTAGTTTAAAAGTACTTTAGGGTGCTGTTTCGGATTGGGTTCGGTAGTTGTGTCATGGCTTAGTCGGAAACAAAAGTCAGTGACACTGAGTTTTGCTGAGGTAGAGTACATGGCAGACAATCAAGCCAGTTGTGAGGTCATATGGCTTCATGAGTTATTGGTTGGTTTATTAGGTCAACAATTGAGGCCTACAATGATTTACTGTGACAATCAGAGTTGCATAAAACTCTTGGAGAATCCAGTTTTTCATGACAGGTCAAAACACATTGGGATTAGATACCACTTCATCCGAGACTACGTTTAGAGAGGGGCAATTGAGCTTCATTACATATCCACAGATGAGCAGGTAGCAGACATTCTCATGAAGTCTTTGGGGAGAGCTAAGTTTGTCTTCTTCAGATATAAGTTGGGAGTGGTGAGGAACAGTTTTCTCGGTAAGGGAGTGTTAAAAGTTGTACTTCGGACAAGTGTTTCCCACGTAGGATTGGTGTCTAGCATGTGGGGGAATGTCCAAAAGTGATTCTTAGAACATTAACTTTATGAGATATAAAGTTAAAGTGACTTTTGAGCATATTTAATGAAAAGGTGACTTAAGTGACTTAAGTTATGATAAAGTGACTTTATTTCACAACCGTAGATCTAGATGGCCTAGGATTTAATCTCAGCCATTAGAGCTTAGGTTTAGGTCATTTTCATTGAGATGAACAAAAAGGGGATTCTAGGGATTGAGGCACCATTTTCATGAGCATTGAATGAAGAGAGAGAGCTGAAGGAGTGAGAGATATTGCAGCAAGGTGGGCGCACTTTTCAAGTAAGAGAGGGCATGCAAATTGAGGAGGATTTATCAACATTAATGACTAGTCGTATTACAGAAATCAAGGCGTTGTACAGTCTTTTAGACAGGTTGCACAGTAGGAATTGCACACAGGTTTCAAGGCAGCATTGCACATAAATTGAGGTGCATTAAATGCTGTCAGATTTCTGTACAACATAGTTTAGCAAACCCATAATTTCATGCATGAGTTTCAGATACTTCCGTACAGCAATTAATGCTGTAGCAACCATACAGCAGTACAAAAGACTGGCACAGTTTTCGAGGAGAAGATTTGGCACTGTTCTTGAGGAGTATTTGTGCGGGTTTTGAGATAAGTTTGTGTATTTAATGCTGAGTATAAATCTGCTGTAAAAGATAATTTTCTGTGAGCTCTAGAAATATTAAAATATCCCTCTCTCTACTGGTTTTCCCTTCGGGGTTTTTCCAGGGGCATTGCCCGAAAATTCTTGTGTTATTTTTCTGTGGTTTGTTTCTTATTTCCGCATTCAGTTTTTGCAGAAAAGATTCATTGTGTTTCATTTTATAAATTCTTGTTTATAGCATTTTCATTTCAGCAGCAAATGAAATGTGGGTTGGGCATTATACTGATGAAAATTTATTGAGATTGAAACCGGGTTGGGTCTGAGAAATTTTACAATAAAATTTATTGAGACTGAAACCGGGTTGGGTCTGAGAAATTTTACAATAGGCATCACTGTTCTATTGCCTCCAGTCATTCATTTCCTTGGTGGCACTTACTAACACCGGATTTGACCTTATAAATCCGAGTATTAATCTACAATATACATTCATGGATATCATTCGGGGTGAGGCATCGACGAATCACAAGTACATTACAAAGTGGATTTGTTAGTCAGTCCATTGATGCAGCATCAATGGATCATTGAGTACCTTTCAGACTTGGCACATGGTTGCACGTCTTTATTATTCAGGGATAGATTGTTGGACAAATTTTGGACAGGTTACTTTCACACAGCACATGCAGAGGATATATTAGGGGTACATATGGATTGGTGATTCAGTGCAGCAGGTGCCTTATCATTACAGTTTCAGTCAAGTATTCAGCGTGAGTATGGGAGGTTGAAGATCCCCAGGGGGTGTGATCAGGGTGAGTTTGGGGTGTGTCATGCTTTGCATGATTTGATCATAGTTTTGGATACTTTTGGTGAGATATGCTCTGGGTTCTCTTCTAGGCAAATCTGAGAAGTTGCTATTTTTAACAGATTTTGGAGAGTGGCACAATTGTTGATTTGATTTCATATTTGAGGAAATAGTTGGAGGATTTGACTATGGTGTGAATTTCATTAGATTTTGAGGATGCCCTATTTTTAGCAGGTCACTGGACATTTGGGGACCCAGTATGGTGAGCAACGTTTCTTAGAATAGTTAACTCATACTTGTCTTGTGTGCTAATATTTAATCATGTAAGTTTGTTATTGTAGAGATTGTTGTCAAGTAGAGAGTGCCTCTGCATGAATAAGCTTCTAGAGTGGTATAGGAGGTTGTTTGATGAGTGCTAGATTAGCTCCTAGTTTAGTGTGGTTGAGATATTCTCTCAACTAGTTATGATTGTGATAAGGTAGTGTGCCTGTCTTTAGGCAAAGCATTCATGTACAATTACAATTACATTGATATAGACTGTACAATTACATTGATATAGAGAACAATCAACACAGTTTTGTGTGGTATCTCTCCTCTTGTTCTTCTGCTAGCATTAGTGTATGATTTTAGACCACTCCGAGCACTTTCAATTTTTAGGGACTGGTTCTGTTTTGAGATGGTCTATATTTAGCTGAGTGAGCCCACATGGAAATATCGACCATTTTTGGACAATGTTGAGGACTGGGAGGATTTCATATGACCTTAACTGAGTAGTGCTTGGTTTAGAGGAGCTTACATTGCCATTTTTAAAGTTTCTCCTTCCTAAAAGTAGCCTAGCTCATCAGGCTAATTTTAATCTTCACTTATCCCATAATTTAAGGTTTAATTTTAGGGGATTCTCTTTTTGCGACATTCGCAGGGTCTATTTTAGGCATGAAAAAGTGCATTAAAAAAAGATATTTGCCATATATAAGTGTAGTTTATCTTATGGGTGGTTATTACGGAAGGAGGGAAGTGTTTTGGAGGGGTAGTTTTTTCATACACGTGCTATTTTCACTAAAAAAGGAGGGTAATATTTGGAGACTACTATTTTTACTTCCCTTCTATTTTCTATGTTATCCTTTCTCTCCCTCATTCTTTCTCATTCTTGTTCTATACTTTGTAACAAGCAAGGAAAATAGAACTTTATTGTGTGAGATCTTGAGCTTCTTCCCTTGTGCTTTCTTCGCCCCCTTCTCCTTTGATTCTTCTTCCCCTAGAGATTGAGAATGGTATCTAGCATGGTGTATCTATGGTGGTGATTGGTTTTGCTAGGTTGTGACTTGATTTGTACCTTGGAGTGTTGCTAACCAAACTTGTCAATACTTGGTTCTTCCTACAACTTTTTATAATAAAGACATGGATTTCATTGGCGACTACTACAAGCTTTTTTTCATGTTTGAAACTTCTGTTTTCTTAGACTTTTATGTGTTATTGATTTCGTTCTTGATAGGACTTGAGTGAATAGGATCAGATTATCTTCTGCCTGATTCACTTTCTATCTTTTCCTGTTCTTTGACTCCATAGAAGACATTGGTTATTGATTAAAATCTGTTGTTTTGCGCATTTTAAACGAATTTTCATATCAAACAAGAAACCCTTTTCATTTTAGGCATATTAGATTATGCATTGTTATCCCCTATCTTAGGGATAGCTAAGGAGATCATGTCTCGAGTCCCACAGGTCCTAGACATGGAGTGCCGAGAGCCGGATGACTTGAGCATGGCCTCGAAGGGCCCATGTTTTCTTCAGTGCAACCCATCTTTCAACAACAACAACATCCATCCCACCAGCCTGGTCTTGAAGTAGCAGTAAGTCTTGCTCCATGAGGTAATGACTCCGGGTATCATGGTATGTGTCACTCTGATTATTGAAACACTTGAATATGTTGCATTGAATTCTCCTTCATTTCATAATGTTTGCTTGGAAATTAT
>ML786298.1:354105-378809 GCA_009831015.1 Picea engelmannii | reverse complement strand
AAGCACAAAATATCAAATTGCATTGTGTCATAGTCATTGAGTATATCATTCATATATGCATGTAGGTTGTGCGTGTTAATTGAGAGAATTGATATAGATGAGTTTGTTTATATGGATTGGTAATCATATTGTAGATGCCATTTTGAACTATTCTGAAGGCATTGCATCTCAGTATCGACTTTACGTTTTACTTTGAAGTTATCTTGTGTAAGAGTGCTTAGAAAATACAAGAACTTATGCTTCTGACACAGGATAGAGTTGTGTATACAGGTCCATGTATTCGTATTCCATCAGGCTCGAACGCAAAAATATCAAGTGCTAGACCTTGTGATCTATGGACTATATGTGCACATGCAAGTTTAATTGGAAACAGATCCCGTCGGAAGCGCTGTGACGGCTTGGGTTAAGGAGAAGCAATACTATGATTACACTTCTAATTCGTGCGCTGCAGGTCAAGTGTGCGGGCACTATACTCAGGTGGTGTGGAGAGATTCCAAGAGGCTGGGCTGCGCTCAAGCTCAATGTAACGATGGTTGGGCTTTCGTTATCTGCAACTACGACCCGCCGGGGAACTATGTTGGGCAGAGGCCATACTGAACTCCTTTCCATGATTATATGTATTTTCCATCCTGCAATATCCCATCAGTTTTCTTTCCTTTCTTTGCATTATACTTCGTAATGCTGTCGCTCTTCATCATACGTTGATGATCATAGTAAGTAAGTGAATAAAAATATATAAGTAATTTGTGTATTTGGTTGTATGGAGTGCAATACTATTGAATGAGTAATTATGGGAAGCTATGTTTTAAAGGTTAATTAGTATTTCATTTAGAGATAGTTTTCATGATTGAAGTTCTTTTCCCTCCGTGTTTAGTTTTAAATTTTAACAAATCAACTAACTTTTATATTTTTAAGTTAATATTTTTCTCCTATAGAATACTTATTATATTTCTGAATACTTAATATATTATTATATTTCTGAATACTTATTATATTTATGGAGGTAAATTGGTTGATTGGGTTTTTGGTAATCTATATATCTATGAAGTAAAGTCCAATAATCTTTATAATATATTTATATTTGGTTGATTGGATTTTTGATAATCTATATTTGTGAAGTAAAGTACAATAATCTCTATAATATATTATCCCTGGGACTTGATCATGACATGATAACAACCGACATATAAAACCTGATAACAACCAACTTATGAAACCTGATAACAACCAACATATGAAACCACAACTTTAAACTGCAGCATCGCCAACACATCAAGCGAGCCAACTCGAAAGCGAAGAACAACTGGACAAGCTAGCACAAATTTTTGAAAATGCTTTGGAAGTCTTGCGCAAAATATTAAATGAATCATTTAAGAGGAGGCGCCTTTGTATAGTGTAAATGTACCTTGAGCGGATAGCTCTCGTCCTTTAGTAGATAGTCAACATTTAATGTAGTTAATGCTGGTAGATAGAATTTAATTTTAGATTTGATAGCTTTAGATTCCAAGAGGGAAAACGGATATAGACACCCTCATTGTATTATTGTAACATTAACAGGAGCAAGAAGAGAAGAGCATGCAGAGAGTTGTATGAAGAACATCCATGTACAGACATTTGAATTAATAGAAGAAAGCTTTAATTCAGATTCATGGTTTGTGTTGTTTCTCTATGTATTGATGTCATGCTCATGAATGTTTATTTCCTGTCATACATTTGCTTTTATATGCTATGTATGTGATTTCATGGTTGAATTGAAGTCTGAGAGGGCGAGTGAATGAGTTTCAATTGTTTCTCAAATTGAGAAAGAGGATTCCTGCAAGGAGTGCAGTTGAATTATCCGCAAGGAGTGCGTTGACAGAAGGGTTCAATTAGAGATAGCTCTTGTTCTCATTTCCTCGAAGGTGCAGATAGGCACAGTGCCATGCAAGGAGTGCGCAGGCCAAGCTAAGTCTCAGAGTTGCGATTTTGAGGAGAGTATCGGAAGACTGCTGCTGCAAGTGTGCGCAGAGTCGAGTGACTTTGACACTTAAACGTTGTTGAAGATTTTCTGCAAGGAGTGCGTGCGAGAAGTTATCTGAAGGACTTGAGAGTCGTGAACAAGCTCATGAGGAGTAGGCCTTCGAATTCACTGAAGGATAAGTGCAGGGAAGCTGTTGTTGGAAGTCTGAGGGAAGCGTCACAGGTTGGCGAGCGAGTGAATGAGTCTCGTGGGGAGACACTTCTTCATTTCGCAGATTTAGCAAAGGAAGAACGGACGGTCGAAATCCTTTGAGGAGATTTCGCGAAGTTCCATGGGCCATTAGATCTTGCGGAGGTGCAAGCAGGTTACGGAGAGAACATTCGAAGAGGTTCGAAGCTCAAGAGGGGCAGAGCTGTCGATCCCGAGTCACAGGGACCGTCAGATCTACACGTGACATCGCATATCGGGGATTTGCAAGTCGAGGCTCCAAGTTGTTGCAACGAGACTTGCGATATCGCGATCCGTGATATCCCGACAATATTAGAGCTGCCCATCAGTAGGGACGTGTGTCAGGAGATCCCAGGAAGTTGGGGTTTGGAGAATCGGGGTTTGCAAGAACAAAGAAAACTTGCAGCTTGAAGTCGCGAAATGCGATATCCCGACGGAAGATTTGTGTGGGGCCACAACAGGAGATAGTGGAGGACAGGTGGCACCGCATCGGGGATCGGGAAAAGGCAAGTCCCGAATCCTTTGACATCAGGATTCGCGATCCCACAAATTCTGAAATCCCGATCGAAGCGACGGGAAGTGGAAAAACTCAACTCGCATGTGCGCATCGGAGATTCGGTGCATCGGGTATCGGGAGTCGACAAATCAAAGTGTTCGATATCGCGAGTGGCAAAATCGTGATAGAGAAGAAATCCCGACAGGGGAAGATAAAGTCAGCGTTGACTGGACATCGGGTCTCGAGGATTCGAGAGCCTAGTGATCGACAACGAACTTGCGAAGCCACGAGTTTCGATCCTCCGATAAGTAGAGAAAGGGGGATCGCGAGGAAAATCTGTGGGCGCAAATTTCTCGATAGGGAAATAGAAGAACCTTGGTGTTCTTCGGGCCAAGAAGAAGAAGATCCTGTGTGAGGGGGTGTGCTTCGAGGAGTGCAGTTGCACCAGGTTTGGTATCAGAGCGGGAATATCTCTTTGCTTTCTGTAGTAGAGGAGAAGGAAATTCATCATGCCGCCCAGGAGAGAAAGGCAATCACCTGATCCAGAGGACAGGGAGGTGCAAAGAAGAGGCAGGCAGGTAGTCAATCCAGAAATGGAGAGGCAAATGCGATATCTCTGAGCTAGACTCGAGGACATGGAAACAGCGCAAAGACACACAGCCAGTGCAGGGGATCTGAGTGATTTCGACAATGAAGTTGAAGCTGAATGAGAGGAGGAAGTTGCAGCCGAAGATGCAACCAATGAGCATTTAATAAAATCTATCGCAAGGATGGGTGGGAAGGCAAAAATGGACATTCCATTTTACGAGGGAAATCTAGATGCAGAAGAGCTACTAGATTGGATTAGATCTCTCGATACATACTTCAACTATGAAGAGGTCGAAGAAGACAAGAACGTCAAGCATGCTGTCACGCGCTTGAAAGGACATGCAACATTGTGGTGGGATGAGCTACAAGCTGAAAGATGCTGTAAAGGAAAGCAAAAGATCAAAAGTTGGGATCGGATGATCGCGAAGATGAAAGCGAAGTTCATCCCAAGGGATTCTCAAATTACTCTGTTCAGGAGCATGCAGAACCTGAGACAGAAGGTGATGACAATGAAAGAATACACTGAAGAATTCTATTGACTGAACATCAGAGCAAGTCATCAGGAGAGCGATGATGAGAAGGTTGCTAGATATCTTAATGGTCTGAGATATGACATTTAGGATGAATTGAGCATGGTAACCATCCGAACTATGGAGGATGCTTATTAGATGTCTCTGAAAGCTGAAGAGAAGTTGAGCTGTAAGCAAGGTCAGTGAGGGCGAGGTAGAAGTTAGCCTAGAGGAAAGGTAGTTGGCCTGGAGAAATACCAGAAGCCCAAGGAGGAATGGAAGAAGCCTCAGGGTAAAGTTGAAAGAGGTGGAACCTCACAGCGAGGACCATATGTTTAATAGAGAGGGTAACATACATAGCAGAGCAGAGGATATGCTAACAACAACGCTTTTCCTTGTACCATAGGTAGAGGAAGAGGAAGAGGTGAAGTCATCACATGCTTCACATGTGGAAAGAATGGGCACAAGTCTTATGAGTGTCTAGAGAAAAAGAAGGATGTTGGAGAATCTCACATCATCGAAGCGCAGAGGCGGGATGTTGAGGCAGAAGACGCGAAAGGCGGAAGATCGCTTATGATGCGAAAAGTCCTTTTGACACCTGAGAAGGAGGTGGAAAGTTCAGTCCAAAGGACCAGACTCTTTAGGACTGCTTGCAAAACCAAGGATAGGGTATGCAAGGTCATTGTTGACAGTGGTAGCACGGATAATCTTGTATCTACAGAGATGGTAGAAAAACTGGGGCTGGAGACGACTCATCATCCAAGCCCATACAGAGTTTCATGGCTACAAAAAGGACACCAGGTAACTGTTACTAAACAGTGGTTGGTTGAATTCAAAATAGGTGGATATAATGATAACTTGTGTGATGTTATTCAAATGGATGTATGTCATTTATTGCTGGGTAGACCATGGCAATATGACAAAAATGTGATTCATGATGGGAGAATGAACACATATACCCTAGAGAAGAATGGGAGAACCCATATGTTGCTTCCAATAAAGGATAAAGAGGTGAAGCTAGAGGTAAGCAACACAGTACTTCTCATGAGTGGGAAGGAGCTTCTTACAGAGGTGAAGAAGAAGGAAGATCCACAATTCTTTGTGGTCAGAAAGCCGAGGATTGTTTTGACTAGCACAAGAGTAGACGATCTACCAGATGAGATTCAGGAACTGCTGGAAGAGTTCATTGATATCATAGTAGACGAATTACCTCGTTCGTTTCCACCGATGAGGAGTGTGAGTCATCATATAGACCTCATACCAGGGGCCAGTTTGCTGAATAAATCCACATATAGGTTGACGCCACAAGAAAATGAGGAGGTCAAGAAGCAAGTCCAGGAGTTATTGGACAAGGGATTGGTCAGAGAAAGCTTGAGTCCATGTGTTGTTCCAATAGTACTCAGTCCAAAGAAATACGAAGGTTGGAGGATGTGTACCGATTCAAGAGAGATCAACAAGATAACCATTAGATACTGATTTCCATTGCTGAGGATGGACGATTTAATGAATTGCCTGAGTGGGGAAAAATATTTTTCAAAAATTGATTTGAAGAGCAGATACCATCAGATTCGCATGAGAGAAGGTGATGAGTGGAAGACAACCTTCAAGACAAACGAAGGTTTGTATGAATGGCTAGTCATGCCGTTTGGCTTGACAAATGTACCGAGTACCTTCATGAGGTTGATGAGTGAATTCCTGAGGGAGTTCATCGAAAAGTTTGTCATCGTGTATTTGGATGATATACTGATTTATAGTAAATCAGTAGCTAAACATTTGAATCATTTGGCTATAGTGATGAGGAAGCTACAACAGGAGAAGAGGTTGATAAATATGCGGAAGTCCTCATTCATGAAGACAGAGCTCATTTATCTGGGTTTTTTTATTTTGGAAAATGAGTTGAGGATGGGTCCAGATAAGGTAGAAGTGATTAAGAATTGGCCATCACTGAGAAATGTATTTGAGGTGAGAAGTTTTCATGGTTTGGCTAGTTTCTACCGGAAGTTCATTAGAAATTTCAGTGGAATTAGTGCAGCAATGATGGACACAGTGAAGAAAAGGCATAAATCTTTTCACTAGACAACAGAGGCTAAGAAGAGTTTCGATATGTTGAAGCGGAAGATCACGGAACAACCAGTGTTGGTGTTTCCAGATTTCCTGAAGACATTTCAGGTGAAATGTGATGCAAGTGGTTTTGCGATTGGAGTGGTCTTGAGTCAGGAAGACAGACTGATTGCATATTTCAGTGAGAAGATGAATGAGGCAAAGTTGAAATACTCCACGTATGACAAGGAATTTTATGCTATCATACAGACATTGAAGAAGTGGAGGCATTACTTGATCCCGAAGGAATTTGTACTGTATAGTGACAACCATGCATTACAGTTTGTGACTCAACAGGAGAAGTTGAATCAGGAACATGCAAAATGGGTAGAGTATATGCAAAGTTTCACATTTGTGATTAAGCACATTTCGGGTACTTCTAACAAAGTGGTTGATGCTTTGAGCAGGAAGTGTTTGTTATTGCAGGAATTCCGCGTCAAAACATTGGGTTTTGAAAATCTCAAGGACATGTATGCAGGGGATGCAGATTTTGCAGAAGCATATGAAGAGCTCAGAATCCAGTTCTCAGAGATAGGAGCCCTTGGATACATTATATGATCCAGGAAGGATTGTTGTTCAGAGGCAATCAACTATGTATTCCAAAATGCTCCACGAGGGAGAATTTGTTAAAAGAGAAGCACAGTGGTGGATTAGCAGGACACTTTGGCCATGAAAAAACATTTGCGAAGCTGAGAAAATCATATTTTTGGCCGGGGATGCGAGCAGATGTCAAGAAATTTGTAGAAAGATGTAGAATTTGCCAGCATTCGAAGGGGAGAAAGAAGAATGCAGGTTTTTATCATCCCTTACCCATACCAGAGACGCCATGGGAGGCGATAAGCATGGATTTTGTATTGGGTTTGCCAAAGACACAAAGAGGTGTTGATTCAGTCTTTGTGGTCGTGGACAGGTTTTCTAAAATGACACATTTTATCCCATGCTAGAAGACCAGCGATGCGACTCACATCGTAAATCTGTTCTTCAAGGAGGTCATTCAACTTCATGGACTGCCGAAAAGCATAGTTTCGGACATAGACACCAAATTCATAGGGCATTTTTGAAGGACCTTATGGAAGAAGATAGGAACTAACTTGGCATTTAGTTCTGCTTATCATCCTCAGACGGATGGACAAACAGAAGTGGTAAACAGAAGTCTGGGAGACTTGCTGAGGAGTCTGGTGGCAGAGCACCACAACAGTTGGGATAGTATATTACCACATGCCGAGTTTGCATACAACGATTCAGTAAATTGGAGCACAGGCCAAAGTCCATTTCATATTGTGTATGGCACACAACCGAGAGGAGTTTCTGAACTGAGGGATTTGAAACGGACTGCTACTAGCAGTGCTAGTGCAAAGGAATTCGCTGAGATGATGAAAGAACTTCACAGTCAGGTGAAGGAGCGACTGCTGAAATCTAGTCAGGAATATAAGCGCAGAGCAGATCAACATCGGAGACAACTTCAGTTCCAATTTGATGATCTATTTCTGGCACATTTGAGGAAGGAAAGGTTCCCAAGGGGAACATACAATAAGTTAAAGATGAAGAAAATCGGGCCATGCAAGGTCTTGAGATAATTCGGAGAAAATGCTTATGAGATCGAGTTGCCGGATGGCATCGGAATTTCTCTGATATTCAATATCGCAGATTTATACCCATACAGGGCTGGAGAAGAAGAGACTGGAACAAAGGAGCCAGTGATCCAGTGGATGAAACAATTGCCAGTTGCAGAAAATCCGTAAATGGAATGCATACTGGACAAGAGAGTAGGGAAAAAGACCCGAAGGAAAGAATACTTTGAGTATCTGGTCAACTGGAAGAATCATCCATTGGAAGATGCCAGCTGGGAGACTGAAGTGGAAATACAAAAGCATGGACAGACCGTGTAGGAGCTCATGGACAGGAGCCCATGAAAATTTTCAAGCTGAGGAGTATGATGTAGGAGCATCGCCAGCACATCAAGCGAGCCAGCGCGGAAGTGGAGAACAACTAGATAAGCTAGCACAAATTTTTGAAAATGCTTTGGAATTGTTGCGTAAAATCTTAAATGAATCATTTAAGAGGAGGCACCTTTGTATATTTTAAATGGACCTTGAGCGGATATCTCTCGTCCTTTAGTAGATAGTCGGCATTTAATGTAGTTAATGTTGGTAGATAGGAATTTAATTTTAGATTTGATAGCTTTAGAGTCCAAGAGGGAAAACGGATATAGACACCCTCATTGTATTATTGTAACATTAACATGAGCAAGAATAGAAGAGCATACAGAGAGTTGTATGAAGAACATCCATGTACAGGCATTTGAATTAATAGAAGAAAGCTTTGATTCAGATTCATGGTTTGTGTTGTTTCTGTATGTATTGATGTCATGCTCATGAATGTTTATTTCCTGTCATACATTTTCTTTTATATGCTATGTATGTGATTTCATGGTTGAATTGAAGTCTGAGAGGGTGAGTGAATGAGTTTCAATTGTTTCTCAAATTGAGCTAGAGGATTCCTGCAAGGAGTGCAGTTGAATTATCCGCAAGGAGTGCGTTGACAGAAGGGTTCAATTAGAGATAGCTCTTGTTCTCATTTCCTCGAAGGTGAAGATAGGAACAGTGCCATGTAAGGAGTGTGCATGCCAAGCTAAGTCTCAGAGTTGCGATTCTAAGCAGAGTATCGGAAGACTGCTGCTGCAGGTGTGTGTAGAGTCGAGTGACTTCAACACTTAAATGTTGTTGAAGATTTTCCGTAAGGAGTGCGCGCGAGAAGTTCTCTGAAGGACTTGAGAGTCGCGAACAAACTCAGGAGGAGTAGGCCTTCGAATTCACTGAAGGATAAGTGCAAGGAAGCTACCATTGGAAGTCTGAGGGAAGCGTCGTAGGTTGGCGAGCGAGTGAACGAGTCTCGTGGGGAGACACTTCTTCATTTCGCAGATTTAGCAAAGGAAGAACGGACAGTCGAAATCCTTTGAGGAGATTTCCCAAAGTTTTGTGGGCCGTTAGATCTTGTGGAGGTGCAAGGAGGTTACGACGAGAACATTCGAAGAGGTTTGAAGCTCAGGAGGGGCAGAGCTGTCGATCCTGAGTCACAGGGACCGTCAGATCTACACGTGACATCGCATATCGGGGATTTGCAAGTCGAGGCTCCAAATTGTTGCAACGAGACTTGCGATATCGTGATCCGCGATATCCCGACAAGATCAGAGACTCCCATCAGTAGGGATGCGTGTCAGGAGATCCCAGGAATTCGGGGTTCAGAGAATCGGGGTTTGCAAGAACAGAGAAAAATTGCAGCTTGAAGTCACGAAACGCGATATCCCGACGAAAGAGTTGTGTGGGGCCACAACACGAGATAGTGGAGGAAAGGTGGCACCACATCGGGGATCGAGAAAAGGCAAGTCCCGAATCCTTTGACATCAGGATTCGCGATCCCGCGAATTCTGAAATCCCGATCGAAGCGATGGGAAGTGGAAAAAGTCAACTCGCACATGCACATCGGAGATTCGGCGTGTCGGGTATCAGGAGTCGGCAAATCAAAGTGTTCGATATCGCTAGTGGCAAAATCGTGATAGAGCAAAAATCCTGACAGGGGAAGATAAAGTCAGCGTTGACTGGCCATCGGGTCTCAGGGATTCGAGAGCCTAGTGATCGACAACGAACTTGTGAAGCCATGAGTTCCAATCCTCCGATAAGTAGAGAAAGGGGGATTGCGAGGAAAATCTGTGGGCGCAGATTTCCCGATAGGGAAATAGAAGAACCTTGGTGTTCTTCGGGCCGAGAAGAAGAAGATCCTATGTGAGCGGGCGTGCTCCGAGGAGTGCGGCTGCGCCACTTAAGCTAATCTACCAAATTGTTCTTTCGGTGAAAATTACATACATTATTTAAAAAAAAAATGAATATTATAAACATCTTTTTTTAAATATCACTTGTTATAAAATCATTTCAGTGTTAAAAGGAATGCCTAAATCATTTATTAAAATATAATTTTCTTACAAACTCGTTTGGCTTTATATGTGTTGACCAATTTTTTATTAAGTTTTTCGAAGTTTGAGTTAAATTGTATATTAAAATTTACATTTAAAAAATACATACTAGTTTGCTTAGCAAAGGATTTAAAATATGGTGATGGTGAATCCGTTTTTAAGGATAGAGAGTTATGGTTTGGTGAAGGAAAAATGATTATTTATAAAAGTTTAATTTTTTTTCATGAATAGAAAGAATTTTCGATAAGGAACATTTAAAAGAGGAAATTGATCACTTAACTAAGGTTTTTAATAATATTGGATATAGGGATAGAGACATTAAAAAGGCAATAGATAAGAAGGATAGAAGGAAGCGTGCTCAAATGATCAAACCTCTAAAATAAAAGCCTTTCTTCCCTAGATTTCGGGTGTCATAGACAAGACTGGGAGGTTCCTAAAAAAGAAGGAAATTATGACCTCCTTCAAACCCCTAATTACTATGAGACAAAGAATGAAGTCCATAAAGTACCCTATAGACCATCATCAAGGAAAAGGAATCTACAAGGTCTCTTTTTCATGCTGGAAATGTTACATTGGGGAAACTCGATGTTCATTCCACGTAAGGATTAAGGAACATGAAGTAGGCATTAAAAATGAACGCACTCGCACTTCGGCCTTAGCAGAACACTCACTTAAGACCAAACATCATTTCTTCCTTGAGGTTACCAAGATACTAGAAAAAGAGGGTCACTACTACAAAAGACGCTTAACGGAATCTCTAGAAATAATCAAGCACCCCAACAATATGAAGACGATGGCATAGATGTTAGTAGATTTTGGCACCCATTAATTAACCAACTAAGGGACCCTCATAGATAAAATCAGGTATGACACTTACGTTCTTCCTTTCCTTGTTTGGTTTAACTAACCTTTATCACTAGTTTAATATCCTAATCCTAATATTTTAAACCCTAAATCTACATCTATTAACATTATTATGTATCATAACCTATTCATAATCATATGATATTACTATATATATTAATACACAAATCGCTCTGAACCTAGATTTATCTACTTAACATTGTCAATACCTATACCTATGATATAAAAATCCTAATAAACACAAAACCCTAAAAGAATATTTAAACTACTACATATTTTAAACACTATCAAACAATTAAAATTAGTCATCCAAACCATGGATTTATGTATCATAACCCTAAATCATAATCATATGATATTACCATATATATTAATACTCAATTCTTAGTATATTAATTTTCTATCACTCTAAACCTAGATTTATCTACTTAACATTATCAATACCTATACCTATGTTATAAAAATTCTAATAAACACAAAACCCTATAAAACATATATAAACTACTACTATTTAACACTATCAAACAATTGAAATTATTCTTCCAAACCCTAGTGTTATATACTTATAAATTTATACACTATTAGAAACACCTAGATTTATCTACTTAACAATATCAATACTATACCTATGATATACAAAATCCTAATAAACACAAAACCCTAAAAAGCATATATAAACTACTACATAATTTAAAACACTATTAAACAATTAAAATGATTCATCCAAACCTTAAATTTATATACTCTTATGCTTATATACTATTAGCAACACTTAGATTTAATTATGATATATTATTTATTATCACTTATTGTATTAATATATTTCATTTTAATTTTTAGCTCTTAAATTAGGGTTTTTAGACACCCTACCTGGCTTAAATCTAAAATCGTCTTTCATCTAAACTATTAATTGACTAAAGATCAACAAGCTTTCAATGGACAATTAGTCCTCATGATGAGCCCTGATTCGGATTCAAAACGTCGATGACGAAAATGAAAACAACTATGGTTTTCATATTCTAACTTTTGTCTTTATAAGACATTAATTTTTTGTTTTCTCCATTTCTTGATTGCACCACAATTTTTGTTCCATAAATGGTAGGCTCGTGGCATTTTCATTTCACCAATAGAGATATCTATGAAATTAAAATGATGAGAGTCTCTATCTTTACTACGTTAATTTTGAAATAAAATTGCTTTGTTGTTAATTTTTTAATCACCAATACTATTGCAAGAATAACTTTGTTTTTGTTTGGTTCAATACTTGGCTTGATAGATTGTGGTGGTCTCACCAATGCTCAAAGGTGTTTGGACTAAGTTGATGGAAAAAAAGTGGAAAATTTGTTAGTTTTGAAATAATGTTCTCTATATTCTCCTTCTTATAATGCATTAAATTAATCATCAAACTCTTAAATACTTTCCTACTATGTGTTAATTTAAATGCTTCATTTTATGTTATAGGTTATCAAAATTCAACATAATCATGTGTATGAAAGAACTAAGAAAATTAGTGTAACAATGGGTTAGAAGACATAGAAAGAAAGAATCACTTGAACAAATGGAAGAATGAATAAATCCACTATAAATATAAAAAAGTAAGAGAAACATGGTCTCACATTTACATCAACATCTCAATGAAAGGCTTTAATGGTCTTTGAATTCACCTTCTTTCTCATATGAACAACTATGAGAAAGCTACAAAGATGATAATAATAGCTAAGAAAAACACAAGAAGAGATAGAAGAGATATTGAGATCACTCATGTAATATATATATATATATATTTGATCATTATATTTTATTACATTTTTTCACCTTTATCATCACTAAATGTGAATACTTTATCAATATTTACCATCTTAGTCATGTAAATATTTTGTCTTGTCTTGATTTTACTTGTACTATGTTTATTTATATAAAATATTGGATGAAATAATTTCAATATACTATTTTCTTGATTTCAAAACAAGTCATCAAATTTTATAGTTTTTTATGAAATTTCACAATAAAATATTCAACAAAATGTGAAATAAAAATTAAATTTTATAGTTCGTCAAATTTTATAGTTTCTTATCAAATTTCACAATGAAATATTCAAGAAAATCTGAAATAAAAATTATAGTTTCTCACTTATAATTTAAATTTTGTTTGATTTGGAGATGTAGTTGAAAATAGTCAAAAAGTCATCAAAATTTATTGCTTCTTATGAAATTTTACAATGAAATGACAATCCAACAATGAAAATAGTCAAAACAAGTCATCAAATTTAATACAAGTATGCTATCTTCATTAAAATTTATATTGATATTTCCCCAGATGGGGTGCAAAAATGGGACACATGTCACGAGTAGAGGGCGTGGAGCAGCCAACATGGCAATGGCCATGTGATAGGAGCATGGCACACCCTCCCACCACCCTCATGCATTTAATCCAAGCTTGCGTAGGTCTAGGCACCATTACTCTTAGTGCGCCTAGACTTAGCTCACTGTCATTTCGATGGCTCAGAGCCATGAATTCGAATTTACTATGCTCGTGTGCCTTTTCCTCCTTCAACAATCTCGACGCCATGAATTACACAAGATGCATTTGCAGAGGTTCTCTTCGAAGGCTGAGACCTCCTATAACCTTTACCCCCACCAACTACACCTTCATTGCCTTTTCTTCCTTCCAGTGCTTTCCATTCCCCTTAGTGTCCTAACTCGTCACCTTCTTCATCTTCCTTTACCTCTTCTCAGTCGCAGTCACGACAAATCCCGAGCAACCTCTTTCCCCTCTCCTCACCCTCCACAAACCGACTGGAAAATTCCATGGGTTTTAACCTGAGGCCTTCATTCTATTTGGCCTCCACTTCATTGTTGCTTCCTGCTGTTCTTCCCAAATCACCGGTGAGCACACCAGTCTAGCCAAAGAAATCGACCAGTCAGCCTCATCTGGGACTGCAACCAATTTTCCTGGGAACACAATCAGGGCCTCATTCCTTTTTAGATTATGTACTAGACTCATAATTGCAGGACAACCTTTCAATCCTTCAAGGTATGGTCTTTGAACTACGACAAGGCATGGATGACCTTCAGTTTTGTATGGAAATCCTAGACGAGAAGATTTCAACGCTCCTGCAAATTATCTCAACTCTACAGGGGGCTTGTCAATCACCACCAGGAGCGGGCAAAGCCTCAGGGGGGTGGAAAAAGAGATGACTTCGGGGATGGAGGATTAGGTGCTACAGGGGTTGGCAACGAATGTGATACAAGAGGTTCCATGCACGAGAGCATGGAGGAGGGAGGGACATTTTTCGAAGAGGAAGGGATTAGAGGCGACGTCGACTATTGGTATATTGTTTTATGGAGACTATAATTTTTATGTTTAAGTTTTGTCATTTTCAGACTGCTAGATTAATACAATGGGATTTACTCTGACCGACTATCTGAAATGATTTCCCTTTGGGGAAGTTCAGTAAATACAGTCCAAAACTCTTGATGATACTGTAACTCTGGTTTTTTGAAGGCTTTTTATACAATAGACACACACACACACACACACACACACACACACACACACACACAAACATATATTGATATTAAAATTTATCAAAATTTTAAGGTTTTATAAGCCATCAATGGTCCCTTAGAATGACATGGAAATGAGTCCTACTTTTGATATGAATTTATCCTCTTCATATGAAAAAATATTGAACAATGAAATTGAAAATAATGAACGCATTTATCCTATATGTAGTAAATTGGTTACATGCATTAAAGGATTTGTGTATATGATTTGGATAATTTGTAGGATTAAAATATAATCATCCAAAGTATAGGTCAATTTAGGTTCCATAGATACAATCTATAGCTTCTTCCCTGAAATTGTATATAAGGTTTGGTAAACTTTATCATTCATCAAAAAATACAACTTTTCTTAATTGAACGGACTATGAAAGTAAACTAAACTGGAAATGATTCTAGAATCCTAGATATTCATAAATACGTGTACTTTCAATGAAAAATATAAAATTTTGGAATGTACATGTCACTTGTTTAAATAAATCGTAATGGTATTCTATCTTCAATTATTTTTTCATTATCGGCTTCAAACATTTTCCATTTTCTAACTTTTATTTATTTATTGAACTTCTATTAATTTTATGAGCATTGCACATACCAAATGGCTATATTGACAACTTGTGACATATGATTGGTAGTCTTGAAAGTGAATATGAGTATCAGTTTGATGGGTTTCTTGAAAAAAATATCATTTCAATACAATGGATCCTCTTTCATATATAAAATCGTTATCATCAAAATTTCCTAATAACCTCATCTTTTGTTTTGTGCATCACATCAAATAATATTTCATGTTTTCCATGTTGTTTACAGGTGTGACGATGAAAAAGAGATCTCCTGCAAATAATTGGATATATTGGACAAAAAATAGTTCGTGTTAGATTATCACACAAGTACATCTACAAGTTATTTGAAAAAATTTAAACATAAATTTTACCTTCTCTAACAAGATCAGAAACTCTATCGCCATCAAATGACACTATAGTTTCATTTGATTCCATCTCCTCTAAGCTTGCAAGTGGAATTTTCCATTTTATATTAAGTTCGGTATGTCTCCAAGCTTTAACATATTCTGCATTTTCATTTTCGCAAATCTCTATGGATTCCATGTCCTCTATGCAAACTAAACAAAAACAAGACTCATTTCTTCTATCAAATGCAAACACATTTTGATAGCATTTTGTTTTAACTGGATGCATTTTTTCATGTCCCGTGTATTGTACCAACTTCATATGGGATTGATCTATTTACATCTTGGATTCAAACATACCAATAAAATTGCACAAGACAAGAACTTGTTAACTTGAAATCTCTCAAGAAAATGATTGAAGATTGAATATAAATTTGAACACGTGAATACAAATATTGTGTGTACATGTGTAACATGTATATATAGACACACCTGTGCACATCCCTTGACGGATTATTTTGATGGTTTAGCGCCATTTTTCACCATTCAACAACTTGATCAGCGGATTCAAATTGATCAACATGAGGGTTCATTTGATACCTTTGAATTGCTCATTTTACACATGCCCCTGCACTGTCATGCTCTCCTTTTCTATGACCAACCTCAAAAAAATTCCAACAATGTGTAATGTTTGATTTTTTATGAAGACAACACAACCAATAGAATGATCATGAATATTTGAACTGACCTGCACACCCATCTGACCATATCCAATGTCGATCGAATCTGATTCTACGTTCTTTCAATGAATCATAAAATTTATCAAAACAATGTTGTACATAATGTGTGTCGTGTGCTCGATCATCACTTATAAAAGTGATATTATTTAATAACATGTCAATTGTCATTGGTGCTTTCTATGTTATCAAGACTCCGTTGAGCATGTCTATATAGAACGTGGAAAAATATAGTGACTTGACCATAATGATAATATTCACTTTGTATTTATTTTTGTGCAATGAATGTGTAACTCTCTACAAAATCAACTACAGACAAAATTGTGCCTTGTGGAAACACTTCATGATATTGTTTGAATTGTAGGTCTTTCCATCGATATCTATGTGAATGCTTGGTGTATTTATAAATTTCTTCCTCAAACTTCTTCAAAAAATCTATCACACAGATTTTATCTACTTTCAAATAAATCCTTTTGGAAATAACATTTGAGGAATGCAGACTCGTGTTGTTGATATATTCATATCTCTTCCAATTGACTGTTATATTAGAAAATGATTGATTATTCATATCAATAGGATACTTTTAGTGAAATGAACTTATGTTTCCACAACGATCACATTTTTTTTTGTAAAATAATTCATTCCCTTCTCTTTCGCATAGAATTTCAAATATAAAAACAGGGAATGTGGATGGAGGAGGTAAACTTGGCCATAAAGTTTTACCAAAATCAAGAAAAGTGTCGTAATACAACTCAAATTCCACATGATAACGACAACAAGAAGTGTCATGAACAGTGATGGGTCTAGCAAACCATGGCTTTTGTTGCACAAATGTATTGATGAAAATTTTAACTTATTTGTGCTCTTCTTTGAACTTATTGATAAATTCTATTTGTGTCATTGGAAATATATGTTTTCGATCTTCCACGTATAGTTTTCATGTCATTCTTTGTTGAAACACATTCCTTGTATGTGGTGAAACACGAGATTATATAAACCAACAATTACGGGTCAATTCTTTAACATTTTCTGCAAGTCTATCTTTGTAGGGTTGTCTAGAAATCACTGTCCAACAAGACACTTCATCATTTGCATCTATTTGCAATCGAAATTTTCTATGTTTGTACAATGTTTTTCTTGACGTTCCTATCATTTTTTCCATCTATCGTGTCAAACGATCTTTTATATTGCTAGATGAAACAATTGTTGTTTGTATCTCTCTACATGCAACATTGACATCTTTTTATCGAAATTTTCCAAAATCTTTTAATACAGTAGTTATATTGTCAAAGACATCCCGTTTCACCTTTGTATATTTTGTTGACTTTTGAATACTCATTAATGATGTAGATTCTTTTAACTTTCTTGACTTTATTAGACAGAGTAAAAGTTGAGCTTCTACTGTTACTGATTCATCTTTGAAAAAAGTGTTATACATATTCTTATTTCAATATCTTATATAATGGTTATCTTCTTTCTTCCCAAATTTGTCAGTATCAACATTTTATAATATTTCATCATAAATGTTGATAGATTATCTTGCATATTTCAATTTAAAATTTATATTAAAAAACAAAACCGGAACATAAATTCACTAAACTATATACAAGTGTTCATCTTGTATTATCTAAATTTATGTACATACTTATAGGTGATTTGTTTTATGCTTCAATTTCAGTTTCAAGGCCTTCTACTTCAATTTCAGTTTCAACATATTCATCGAATTTATGAGACCGATCTATTTATGTTTTTTGAAAAACATCAAATCGTAATTAAAATCAAATATTTTAAACAATATTTTAAATTTGAATTCTATACTTTTAATATAGACAATATGTGCATGCATACCTAGTTGGACTTTTTTTTCCATGAAAAAAATTCCCTCAAATTTATAAAGAGTATAAATCCATTTACAATCTAGACCTCGGCTGCATAGCGAGCAAGGTCGATCAAGATATATGACCCAAACATAGACAAGGGGAAAATGTCTTCAATAAAGTGAGATAACGACAATAACACTCGCTGGTAGTCAAGGAGGATAAAGCATAATCTAGGAAGCTAACAAAGCAATAGACGTATCAAACCTAGAAAGAAAAACTATCCTTCGAAAAGATTATAATAGGAGATGGGACTCTCGACACCTTTATCAACATGATAAACCGAGAGCCTACCAACCACACCACATAAGGCCTTCTTTGATAGGACATCCGCAACAATGTTTTGAGATCTGGGAATGTGACGGAACTCGATGGCTGAGAAGTTGTTGGCCAGCTTCAGTGTTCTTTCCTTCCATCCTTCAATGTGAACTGAGTGAAGCTTACTTTGTTGGACTTATTCTTGTTGAAAATCTCTATTTACATTATTGTCATTTCTTTCTTCAATATTTGCATGTTCTTGTTTATTTCTCCAATAATGCTCTTTCCTTTGATCGTTATAGTGAGTTTCATCTTGAGTGTGATCAAAATTTCTCTTGCGCAAAATTTTGCTTCCCATGAGTATATTTATCTGTAAAAGTTATGTTCAACAAAGAATTCACCTTGAAAAAATGTTCAATATTTATCTTTCAACATATAAATTGTTATTCCAGTAAAAACTTGAACGAACACCAATTACCTTATTCAAAAAAAATGGAAAAGATGATTCAAAACTTTGTTTAGGTACTCTAAAAAACCATCAAACAAACGATGAATTGTGTTAAATGTGGTCGGCCGAAAGCGTATTTATACGATTTGGCGCGAAAGGAGACGATATGACGTGTCTTTTCATTTTTTCCGGCCGACGGAATTCTCTTAACCATCTTTTGGCCGAAAAGCGTGGAAACCATTTAATTTTGACAGAATCCGTTAGAATTTAGTGTTTCGGCCGAAAGAAAAAAGTTTCGGCTGAAAGATTCTTTCGGCCGAAAACTAGAAATTGGGACTCTAAGTAGAAACCAGAGAAATCCCTCAAGATTACATGAACTTTGGAGGTTGCGGACTCCTGCAAGAATTTGGTTTTGAAAATGACACCAGCATTTGCAAAATTGAATCTACTTTCAATTCATATAGTTTGTTTTCATTTTCATCATTCTTATCTAATTTTAATTAATTTGTCTTTCCTGGATAGTTTCCTCTTTACATCAAATTCCAGACTCCTCTATGTCTAGTGGAACCTTTATGTTTACCATGATTCTATGAAGTCATTAAGTTTTCAGGTATAATCATATGAAACATGTGCAATGTAAAATGGTCTTGAAACAAAGTGAGATGATAAATACTTTGATACTTGAAATGATTAGTAAGGATATTTAAATATATTTGTAATTATTAATGTGTTTTATATATATATTTAAATATATTTGTAATTATTAATTCTTTTTATATACTTGTTATTTTTTATTTTCATATGTAGTTATCATTTTGTATATTAAAATAAATGATGTGTAATTTTTTTGTGCTAAACATGAAGTTGATAAGTAACATTCTAAAAATTATTAAAATGACATGTGTCTTCGTCTTTTTCTCTTTAAATTTTTATAATTTACCCATAACCTCTTTCTTATAATTAATCTTCCTTCTTTTCTTTTGATTTAAAATCAATAATTTTTTCTTATTTTTCATTTTTTTTTTCTAACTTTACTATCTTTCCTCTTCTAATCCTTGGTTTTCTACCACTTTCTTCACTATTTCTTCTCACATGAATTTTTCTTTATTAAAGCTTACCTCCTCAACGCATTTCTCTCTCCAACAACTCAAACCTTTCTGCGTTACTCTATAAAAATGTTCAAATATGGTGTCTCAGTTTAACCAAATTCCCATGTGATGATCAAATTAATGATTTTACATAAAGAACTAACTACTAATACCTACACATGCATGCATAGTCTTAGAGGTAATCGTCTTATCCTTCATATTAATTGCTAGAATGAAGAACTTGCAACTCTAGAGAGTTTGTGATTCCTTACATGATCTTGGTCAACTCCTTCCTCAGTATACTCAATTTACTTTGTTCTTTCTCTTTTAGTACTCATTACAACTATTTATTTCTATGACAATTAACAATTCTGATTTCCTCTTTGTTTTTCTGTGTTTTTCGACTGTCTTTTCAATTAAAAATTCTTATTTGTGCACATCACTTTAGGAATGAGCTTCTATACTATTCATATTTTGTTGACTTCTTTCTCACCATAATTCGTTTATGTTGTTCGACATGCTCACTCTCAGGCTGCATGTCTGATTTTGTATCATCTATTACATACTAGAAGGATCAAACAATCTAGCACCACCGCTCATCCTACCAAATTCTCACACAAAAGTGTTGGGTACACCTCCAATGCCTATCTTCCTTGAGCCTAGCATAGTGGAAACCCTTGGCCCATTGGTTGTCTAAGCATAGGAAGATCTTGTTCCTAGTGTGTTTAATGGGTACATAGTTCAATAATAGAAAACCAGGTAGTGGAAAAAATCCAAATTAACACTCAAAAACATAAGGTTATAACTAAAAAGCCAATAAAACAACTTACATGGAGCATTCCATGATTGGGAAGGGGATTTGTATTTGGATCATGCGATCAAGTTGCTTTACATATATTGGTGGAAGGATTTGTTGTTTAATCCCTAGTCTGGCCCGACCCTTGGCCAAATAAGGAAACAAATGGATTCCAACCCAGGTCATTCCCACTATCGCCTCCCATTTTTGTTGCATTGAGAAATGACCATTAAAATGTTTGATACATACGACTAAGAATATTAAAGATTTCAAAAAATGATTTAATGTTTCTCATGGCAACGTTACTATTTCTCATGGACTCTAGCACGATTTTGGGATTCCTTACTGCATCTAAAGCCTACATGTCTAAGAGTACCATGATCATTGAGTATATTTGCAATATTTGGGTTCCTCTCAATAATTATCCATACTTGTGAATTACTCATAATCAACTTTCTCATCAAATCAGAATTGTTCATAAGGTTATGAATGGAATACATGTTCATCGTTTCTCAAATCATGTTGGGTTTCTATTCTTGAACCTATTGGAACTCAGGAAGTCTTGCACGAAACAAACCTATCGTATTATTCCCACCTATATCATCTCCACCCAATCCATTTCCAAAAAGTACAGGTAAGAGTAAGCTTCTTAGAATCAATCGACTAAATCCTCCATTGTTATTAGATGGTACTCCTTGCACATGTGGTGTTGGAATTAACTTGTGTTACACATTAACTAATCTCTTATGGTGGAAAATACTTCTAAGTACTAAATCCATATGCAATTAATGGTTCTCAAGGACCTAAATTTGATAAAAGACTAAAGTACCATCCTAGTTAAGACTCCATGAACCAATAATAAGAATAGTGTAGACTATCGTAATCACAATATAAAGAGGACAGTTGAAACCTCACATTACCTTATCCAAAATGAAGCATGGTTCATTATAATGGCAATCACAACATGTTACAAGGGTTTCTTAATCCAAAATCAACACATAAAATACGAGTACACAATAAAGCCTCACATGAAATGAAAATATACCTCAAATTATCCATTAAGTTTTCCAAAATGTTCTACAAAGTAGCCCAAGAGGAGAGATCCTAAATACCCAAATTCTCCACCCTTTACAATGGAAAGAGAGAAATATTCTTTATAGAGTGAGTCTCTTCTCTTATACAATAAAATATTACTTTTTTTTAACTAGCTCCATGGAAAGTCAAATAAATATTATAATAATGAATTAATTAGATCTCTCCACAATCCACAGTTGACCATGTTACAACATGTGGGCATTAGCTTCTCTAAATAAATATCCCCTCATCCAAAAATAGTAGTAGTATGCACCAAATGATGCTCATGAAGGGGAGACACCACCAAAAATAGGAATCAATTCTATTCAAATGGCTAGTTTCCACATGGAATGTTCCCTCGAAGAATGTGTGCATGAAACCACTTCACAATTGTGGATTCCAAGGTAGCCAACTCCATGGATGAATGTGAAAGATGCCATGAGGATGGAGCATCCAAAACAAACTATGTGATCAATTCATAGCCTCTCCTTTCCTTACCTTTCCTTTCCTTTCTTTTCTAGCCTTGCATTTCCTTCTCCTTACCTTGATTTCCCTTACTGTGTCTTTCCTTGCCTCGTCTTTCCTTTCATTTCCTTGGATTTCCTTTCTTTTCCATGCCATTACATGCCCTTCCTTGACATGTCATTCCATTAATTTACTTGACTTTCCATGCCATGCCTTGCCTTGCCTTTCCTTATAATGCCTTGCTATAACTAAACCTATACTTATACCTAGAACTTTCCTTCCCATGCCTTTCCATACCTTTCCTTGCCATGCATTGCATTGTCTTGCCTTTCCTTGGAATACATATACCTACACCTATATCTAGGCCTTTCCTTTCCATGCCTTCCCATGCCTTTCCTTTCCTTGCTATGTTTATCCTTTCCTTGCCTTGCATTTCCCTGCCTTGCCTTGAGTTTCTTTGCCCTACATTTCCCTATTTTTCCTTGGCTTGCTATGACATGTCTTGTCTTGCATTTCCCTATTTTTCCTTGACTTGCTATGACATGCCTTTTCATTCCTTTAATTTCCATGCCATGCCTTTAATTTCCATGCCATGTCATGCCTTTAATTTCCATGCCATGTCATGCCATCCCATGTGTAACATCCCTCTATGGCGCACTGAGTGAACTTATTCTTTGAGGACACTTGCTCGCAAGTGATTCAGATTATTATGATATTAAAAAATTTGACTTTGATTATGATGTGTCATGGGTAGATGACATGTTGTTTTACTACATTGACATAGACAGGTTCTATTGACTCAGTTTTACTGAGTGTGCGGGGTTTTGGACCTTGATAGAGGCATCGATGGAACCCCTTGGACTCCAGATCGAGTCAGGGAGTGTGTTGTTGGGGTTTGATTGATTTACTATGATATTAATACATTTGATTAGATGATATGATGTGTACATGTTCTGACATGATTTGTTGATGATGCAGGCTGATGATAGCTTGCCAACCAGACTCACATATGGAGTAAAGGGGTCACACATGACTACCAGAGAGATTGAGGGAGAGGTGTGGTCAACAGCCCTGCCACAACCTACTAGTACTCCCACCGCGTCTCGAATTGTAGGTTAACGATTACCTAGTTCGAGAGGACTGATGATGCTGTGAGGGAAGAATGCGACAGTCACTCATGATGATTCTAAGGGGCACTCAATAAGGCGAGGGCATTATTCCTTAGAAGCCCTTAGTCTCCCACAAGTTCACCTGGTGGAGTGTTGACTCTAGGGGTTATTGATGTCTACCAATCAGTCAAGAGGTGAGTGGCACCCTTGGAGAAGGTGGTGCGTCTTGATGGGCACATTGTGCAAAAGAAACAAAAGAGGTGAGTGGCACCCTTGGAGCACGTGGAGCATCCTGAAGGGCACGTCGCACAAAAGAAACAAAATAGTCGAGTGGCACCCTTGGAGCACGTAGTGTGTCCTGAAGGGCACGTCGCGTTGATGATGATAAATGAATGAATCTAGATGGCCCTAATACAAATATCTCATTAAGAAATTAAAAAAAAACTCCCATAATTAAAATGTCGCCCAGTTCAGAATCTAAGTCATAAGTCTAAAACTTCGCTAGGGTTAAAATTTTGTCTACCTTTATAAAAGAAAAATAAATATATATATATATATAAAACAAAAGTAATAAAAGTTAAAAGAACTTAAGTAATAATTGTGGGTGTTCATAAAATTTTTGGTAACATGAAGAGATTAAGAATTAAATAAAATGTGTGGATGTAAAACTTAAAAAGGCAATTAATTACTTGAACTTAAGCAAGTTTAAAAAAAATATAGTAAATTAATAATACAAGGGAAGGGAGGTTAACTTGCACAATTGTCATTTTTGGCTCTAATAAAAAGGGGAAAGAGAGAAATATAAAAATTAGGAAACTAGGGAATGAGGCAACATAAAAAGGGAAAGAGGGGAACTTATGGTAAAAAGTGGGAGGTCAACTTAGTAAAGAATCTGCATTTAAAGAACCTTCTAAATTGAACTAAATTAGCAACTTCATAATAGGGAAAGCCTTTAAAACCTGTAAGGGAATCTAGGGACACCTAGGAGTAAATTTAGGAGTAACTCTAGGTGGGTGAGGGAAATGAGAAAATTCATAAATTAAAGAAAATAATTATTGGAGGAATGTGGGGGATGGATGACACTTGTACGAAGGAGAATTTTTAGAAGATTTTTATTAAAAATTAAAATTTAATGAGATTTAGGGAAAGAATGGAAGTTCTAAAAATATATAAAAGAGAGGGAGGAGAAGGAAGAAAGGGATAGACTGTTAGTGTAACGTTACGCTGTCGGATTAGTGACTTGACTGATTTACTTGTGGGAGTTGGGATTTCCCATCTCGGAGAGGAGTGGTAGCTCGACCTTGCGAGGCGAGATGGGAGCTAGACGTACCATCTGGATAGTGTGTGGCCCCTTTGCGGATCAGGGGGATAAGGGGTAAGAAGATTACCCCTAGCGTTGGTTGGGAGGTACCGATATAGTCTCGATGGTCGGTGAGCAGGAGTGCATGGAGCACGGGACGCCATTCGAAGCGGGTGATAATGCAACGATATGCTCTTTGATTGTAGAAGTAGAAGGTAGTAGGCTTTAGGCTAGTATCTGAATATTGATTGTAAATGAATTCAACATGTTTATTGTAACATCCTGCTCTGGCACACTGAGAAAACTTATTATTCGAGGACACTTGCTCGCAAGTGATCTGGAATTTTATGATGTTAAACCATTTATG
>ML786298.1:305997-322659 GCA_009831015.1 Picea engelmannii | reverse complement strand
TTTCGCTACAATGTAAAATACAATATAGTTCATGACATGGAATATAGAATTAATGTTATTTTATTCCAAATTCATTATGGGAGATCTTACTACAATGTAACCTATAATGTAAACTTAGCATTTAATGTAGATTATAATGTAATATCGCTTCAAAGTCCTTATGGTAGTTGTCCTATTAAATTAGAATGCATGTTGTTATTCCATTGAGATCACCTAGCTTAGGATGTACTTTATCCTTGGGTCTCCTTAACTAAATGGTTATACTTACTCATTTTCACTGTAGCATGGATTAGCGGGCAACTCCTTTAGCGCCCTTCAGTTATCGTCATTTAATTCATTTTATATCATGATAGAGATGCCATTCTTAATTGATTCTTAATGGTTGTGAACGTTATGTCCAAAGCGAAGTTGCCTTTACTCACGATGCAAATTCTGGATAGTGACACCCTAATTTAAGAGCTAACTTAAACCATCGTCATTTGTAACCTGATAGTTGTCACTACATTTATGGCACACCTTGTTATTAATACCTTAGATTCTTTTATTCTACAGATAGCCACCTTTAGTTTTTAGGTAATGGGTTAATTTCAATTGTTGAATGCCGATCAGTATGATGTTATTTTTAATGCCTGGTTTTTGAACTTTATGACCATTGTTGACCTCGCATTGCGAGTTCCTCGTGTTAATTAAATGGTTTATCTTGGAAGGTCATTCTCGTTTGTGGATGTTCTTTATCTAGTGTGGACTCGAGTGTTTGTTGTCAGAATCCTTGTCACGCGCCTTACGTAAGGGGCGCGATCGTACTTCTCATTTTTTTGTAATTAATTTATTCAGTTGGTTGCTTGGTCCATGGTGTCGGGGGGGATGTAGACACCTCCTTGTTCCTCAGAACAGTTGCCAGCCCTGAGACCTTAAATGGTTAAGGACGATGGGAAACCGGGCTTGAGCGTTGCTTATGTGTCATGGAGGTCCTAACCGTGCAGGGTAGGACGGGCGGGAGGTCAGTCGTATTTTTCAGTCAGGCTTACTGGTCGCTAAATGTTGCGTTGCACCGTTATGTGTGTTGTCACTTCTACACGCGCGCACACACCCTAAACACGTAAACAAAAAAAAAAATTTCACCTGTTACTAGAATGGTTGTCGTAACGAGGTGGTTCGTTACATAAACCAAATTGTAAGCCATCTTTGGAGAGAGTATCTTGTTCTACATTGTTCTCTCTATAGAAATGAGAAAATGAATTGGTGTTGAAGGAAAATTTGAATCTCATAATCTCCTCATAAATGGGTCTCAAACCTAGATTTCCAATGCTCTAGATTCTCATCATCTAGTTAATCACCACCATGGAATCACCAAAAGAATGATGTTTAGAATCCCCTTTTTTAGTAGAGAGGAGTAGAAGTAATTTCAATGCAATAATCTTAGCATAATTGTTGGTTCCCCTACCCAAACACACCTCGAAATTAAAAAAATGAGACTCATTGAAATAGACTATCCCCTACATTACAAATAGAAGGGTTTCCCTAACATGCTTCATCAAAACACCCCTGGATTCCAAACTTATTTATATTCTCTTCGAGTCTTTGTCTTCAAGGTTTGATCTTAGGATGAGGCTTAAAACTTTAAAATATGGATTTGATTTGGGTCGCACATTGATACAATCGGATGTGTCTATCCAAGAAATTGATGTCATAACCAAATTCCATGTGCTAGTGTTAAAAGTAGGGCCTTGGCTAATTTCAAATTTCAATTTTTTCTTTGAGTACCGAGTTTTGAAAGAATTTGCAATTGTCTATCCTTGTTGGCCTTCTCTAATCCTTGCCACATTTTCTATTTCCTTCCAATCTTGGCTAGAATATGCATGAGAGATAAACAAATGACTAATGGTTTCTTCTCTAATACTTGCCACGTTTTCTATTTCCTTCCAATCTTGGCTAGAATATGCATGAGAGATAAACAAATGACTAATGGTTTCTTCATCCTCCTTGCATAGGGGACATATTTTAGTCCACTACCTATTCATTTTTTATAATACTTCCTAAGTCACATATTTTTTCCTTTTATCCAACCACATATAACTATTCTATATTTAAGAGGGGATCAAATATTCGAAAGTGGTTTACAGCACCATTGGATTTCCTCCAACCTTTCATTTTTACACATTGTCATAACCCAAGGAGTATATATTCCCAAATAAGGGTTCTTGGAAAATACTAGTTCATCTTTTGTCTCTTTTATTTTGACATGGCTTCTCTTCAAATTAGCTATATATGCCTCCTAGATTTCACATTCAATCCCATTCAAATATAAAGAGTCTTCCATTTTTCTTTATTGATGCTAGATGGTGGTCGGATTTGGTGAGGTAGCCTGAGCTATAATGAAAATTCCCTTCTTATGAAAATTCTCTTCTCATGAAGAGTATCAAATAATCTTACAAGAATCTTATATGCCTCGCCACTTCCCACCCATGGACCAACACCAATATGAACTCTTTCACCATCACCCACCTTCCATAACAACCAATTTCTTATAAGTAGAAAGGATAGAACAATGGACTTCCAAATGGTTGACACATTTTGAGTCTTCTTGGAAGATATTCTAAGCTAATATTATATTGAATTAGGTTCAATATATTTTTGGGTAATACCTTGGATCCACATCCCCTTATTGGGATCAAGCTCCATACACACTTAGATACTAGAGTCATCCTACAATGGTTTATATTCTCACCCCCCAACCTCCTAAGTCTTTTGTTTTTTCAATGGCCTATCATTTAACCAAGGTGATAATCTCACTCTCCCTTTTCCTAGACCATAGGAATCACATGCTTATATTTCTAATTATTAGTTTTGGGATCACTGCAAAACTGTTTACACCATGCTTGGGGGTGCGACATGAGATGTAGGATGTATGGTGTATGGTTGACCCTCGGTGGTATATGATTGACTTTCACATTAGATGTGGATTACTCTTGGTTGATAGACCTTATACTAATACTTTCATGGAATTCTTCCTTGGAGCATTGGAGACTTATGGATCTTGGTGACCTCTCAATGTATCTAACAATTGCTTGGGGTTGCTACATGAGATGTAGGACTGTAATGTTCTGGACTTGGATAGTCTAGGAAACACTGCTAATGTGTGTGTAGGTTTAATCGTTTACAACATATAAATGATCATACAAATAACAAATGTGACAAAGGACTGCAAATTTTATATTATGATACCTTTGTAGAGTACAAAGGATGAATGCGGCGAAATAAAATCAATCACTCAACTAGATCAAAAGACAAAAGGATCTTAGCTGGAATATAGTAAGCAAACTAAATGATAATACATGATAATAGATGAGCACTGTGGGATCAATGGATGAGATGGAACTATGGCAGCTCGTACGGTAACTGCTGGAAGTCTGGAAAGTATTCCCTGGTAGTTATACCTCTCAGAATGGCCTCAAAACTATACCAAAGGGTGCACCCTTCTCTATTTATCAGTCCTGATAACAGTTAGACCCCTATGCTGATGGGTTTGGACCCTGGATGGATCCCCATAGGGGAATGCACCCCTCTCTCACAGGAAAAATGTGCCCTATTGATTCCACCATTGGAATCAGCTGAGATGTGTCTCAAATTGACTGCGTTGGTCTACTGGGAAATGGGTCGAAAGGGTTTCCCTGAATATGGCCTGATGCTCGCTCGGGAACCCTGAATGTATCTGCCAAAAGTGTCACACTTCAAAGTCTGGAAAATGCAGCCCAGATGATTCCTCCATCGGAATTTGGCGAGGAGCCAGGAAAAAGATGCACCTTGCCTTC
This sequence comes from Picea engelmannii, assembly GCA_009831015.1. Taxonomy (NCBI): domain Eukaryota; kingdom Viridiplantae; phylum Streptophyta; class Pinopsida; order Pinales; family Pinaceae; genus Picea; species Picea engelmannii. The sequence goes on along the minus strand of ML786298.1, from coordinate 318,847 downwards.
CTCTAAAATGGGTCAGAGGGAAATCTTGGAATTCTCCCTGGATGGGACAAATTTATTTCTTGAACCTCCTCAGGAGCTATTCCCTCACCCTGGATAAGTGTGCCCTTGCTGCTGGACCCTGTGTAACTACTATTGAATAATGATGGAAGACCTGTGTGATCTTCCCAGTGACTAGGGTGTGTCTCTTGACACCGAAATCATCCAACTAGTGTCTTCCTCCTGGAATCCACTGAACTATCTCTCCTGAGATGCGCCTCTCTCCTCAATGACAAGTAATAATATACATAATAATGAATTAGGTCATTAACCCTTCTTTTATATATTTACAAAACCCTAAGAGTGAAATCATGAAGATGGGTTACAGTTTTACCTGTTTTATGAGAAAAAAAACTGTATTTTCACAAGTTCTTCAACTTCCGTCATACAAAAGTATTTTTTTTATTTAGAATTTCACTTTACAGTAAAAACAAAACTTGTGAAGAATTGTGTTAGCTTTCCAATGAATATTTTTCATTTTTTTTTATCGCGATTTGATATGTCAATTTGACAATTGTTTAACAATATGTTCCTTAAACATGAAAAGAATGATAATGAGTTACCTTTTTCTACAACAATGTATCTATTATTAAACTTATGTTTTTAAGAAACGAAATATACTGCAACAATCTACAGAGACTCTATTTTATTATGACTATAATTTTGAATCTAACAAATGAATATTATAATTTCTAGAATTTTTTTAAGTTGACCAAGTTGAAAACATTGCAGATTTTAAACACATGTTTTTCTACACCTTGTATCTATCTTAATTTTTACTTAAAACTAAAATTTAAATATACCCTTTTAAAAAGAATAGTTTAAGGATTATGAATGTATTTTTTTCAATTTTTTTTATTGTATATTTTTAGAGATACCGATATTTCATTTCATCGAATCATAATGTATGTTGAAAATATTATGTAGTGTTTTTTTTTTAAATTAAATAAAATTAGATAAAAATAAAGAAAATGAAAACAAATTATAAGAATTGAAAGTAGATTCAATTTTGGAAATTCTGGCGTCATTTTCGAAACCAAATTCTCAGTATTTGCAGGAGTCTGCAACCTCCGAAGTTCAGTTAAGCTTGGGGAAATTCTCTGGTTTTATTTTTCAGTCCCAAATTCCTTTTTTCGACCGAAATACTATTTCGGTTGAAAAACTAATATTTTGGCCGAAAGACTAAGATCTAACGAAAACCATCAAAATTGAACGGTTTCCAAGGTTTTCCACCGAAAAACCATTATTTCGGCCGGAAGGCTGTCGAGTGAATTCCGTTAGTCGGAAAAAATGAAAAGACACATCGTATGGTTTCATTTCGCGCCAAATTGTATAAATAGGCTTTCGGCCGAACACATTTAACACAATTCATCGGATGGAAAGACAGATATAAGCTCGGGGAAAGGGATTTCAAAGCATTTATATTACTGATTGCAGTTGTATTCTTTACTTTGTTTATTTCTTGCCTCTGTTCCATAGGCTTAATCGAAGGATTGATATCGATACATGGTGGTTTTCTAGAGCACTTAAACAATGTTTCGAATCATATTTTTGGTTTTTGTTGAATAAGGTAATTGATGTTTGTTCAAGTTTTTATTGGAATAACAATTTATATGTTGAAAGATAAATGTTGAGCATTTTTTCAAGGTGAAGTCTTTGTTGAACATATAGTTTACAGATGACTATAAAATTCATGGGAAACAAAAGTTTGTGCAAGAGAAAACATGATCGCACTCGAGATGATACTTGCCAAATCGAACAAAGGAAAGAGCTTTATCGGAGAAAGAAACAAGAACATGCAAATATTCAAGAAACAAACGATGATAATGTCAATAGTTATTTTCGACAAGAAGAAGTTCAACTAGGTATGCATGCACATACAATGATCGATCACATGACACACATTGGGACTGTATTCAGAAAGTACAGAATTCAAAGTATAGAATTCAAATTTAAAATATTGTAAATTTAATATAATTGATTGTAATTACTGTAACATTTCGCTCTGGTGCACTGAGAAAACTTATTCTTTGACGACACTTGCTCGCAAGTGATCTGGACTTTTATGATGTTAAAACATTTATCCTTGATTATGATGCGTTATGATAGACGACATGATGTTTTACTTCTTTGACGTAGATAGGTGCTTTGACTCAGTTTTATTGAGTGTGCAGGGTTTTGGAGCTTGAGGATGCAGAGGCATCGGTGGAACCCCCTTGGACTCTGGATTGAGTCAGGGAGTGTGTTATTTGGGTTGATTTATTTACTGTGATATTTCATTGATTTGATGATCTGATGTTGACATGTTCTGACATGATTGTTGATAATGAAGGCTGACGATAGATTTCTGACCAGACTCACATATGGAGTAAAGGGGCCACACACGATTTCCAGAGAGGTTGAGGGAGAGGTGTGGACAACAGCCCTGCGACAACCTACAAGCACTCTTGTCATGGCTCAAACTGTAGGTTAACGATTACCTAGTTCGAGAGGATCCATGATGCCATGAGGGCAGACTATGAAAATCGCTCACGATGATTCTAAAGGGCGCGCAATAAGGCGGGGGCCTTATTCCTTAGAGCCCTTAGTCTCCCACAAGTTCACCTGGCGGAGTGTTGATTCTAGGGGTTATAGATGTCTACCAATCAGTAAAAATTGCGAGTGGCACCCTTGGAGCATGTGGTGCATCCTGAAGGGCACGTCGTGCGAAAGAAACACAAGTTGGTGAGTGGCACCCTTGGAGCACGTGGTGCATCGTGAAGGGCATGTCGCGCAAAAAAAACATAAGTTGGTGAGTGGCACCCTTGGAGCACGTGGTGCATCCTGAAGGGCACGTTGCGTTGATGTTGATGAAGGAACAAACCTAGATGGCCCTAAGACATTTAACACGTTAATAAATTATTAAGCTACTTTCCTAATTAAATGTCGCCTAGTTCAGAATCTATGTCCTAAGTCTAAAACTTCTCAGGGTAAAATTTTAGTCTAACCTTACGAAAAAGGACCCTAAAAATAAAAATAAAAATTTAAACAAAAACCCACTTAAGTAATAGTTTAGTCTTCATAAAATTCTTGGGGTAAATGAAGAGAGTAAGATTTTAATTAAAAATAGTGGATTTAAAAATTTCAAAGAAGAAATTATTCATTAACTTGTGGAAGTACAAAGATATTAAATTAATAATAAAAGGGAAAGATTTAATAATGCAACTGCCATTTTGGGCTTTAATAATAAGGGGAAATAAGGGAATAATAAGAATTAGGAAACTAAGTAATGGAAGAAACTTAATAAATGAAAGATGGGAACTTATGGTAAAAAGCAAGGTCAACATAGTAAGGAATTTGCAATTAAAGAACCTACTAATCTGAGCTAATTTAGTAACATCTTTTTTTTTTAGGAAGGTATTTAAAACATGTAAGGGGATCTAGGAACACCTAGGAGTAAATATAGGAGTGAATCTAGGTGCGTGAGGGATTTGAGACAATTAATAAATTTAAAGAAAATATTTATTGGAGAAAAGAGGGGGATGGACGACACTTGTGCGATGGATAATATTTAGAATATTTTATTGAAACTTAATTTAAAATGTGAATTAGGAAAGTTGGTGGGTATCAAAACTCTATAAAATAAAATGGAGATGAGGAAGAAAGGGATCGGCTGTTAGCATAACGTTACGCTGTTGGATTTGTGACTTGATTGATTACCTGTGGAGAGTTGAGAATTTTCCAGCTTCGATAGGAGTGGTAGCTCAACCTTGCGAGGCGAGCTGGGAAGCTAGATCTACCATATTGATAGTGTGTGTCCCCTTTGCGGCTCGGGGGGATAAGGGGGAAGTCGAGTACCCCTAGAGATTGGCTGGGAGGTACCGGTGTAGTCTGTACGATCGGCGAGCGGGAGCGGTGCGGAGCAGGAGTGACACAGAGCGTAGGGTCATCATTCGAGGCATGAGTTAAGGAAACAATATGTTTTTCATTTGGATGATAGAAGGTATTAGGACCTTATCCCTCTCTTATTGTCATCAACATTTTTGTATTGGCATTGTGAGATGAAAAATACTTAACTTCCATCTGCTTGGGTTCTTGTTGGATTGATTGGTTTTCTTTCCTTGTTCTTCGGTGATTGAAATTGTGTCCTAGTTATAGTATATTTCTTCTTACTCTTTTGTTGCATGTCGATTGGGATAAAAGGGATTTTATGGCTATGTGTTTATATGACTGTGGGCCTTTTATATATTTCCATGGGCATTTGGTTTTAATCTGAGCATTTTCATGTTTCCATGGGCATTTGTTTTAATCTGAGTGTTTTCATATTGCCATGGGTGTTTAAATATTTCAGAGGGCGTTTGGTATCACTATGAGCGTTTCCATATCCTTGTGGGCGTTGATATATTTATGTGGGCGTTTAGTTTTAATGTGGGCATTTGCATATGGTTGTGGGCGTTTATATCTGACTGGGGTCGTTCTTAAATCTGGCAATGAGTGTACTGCCATTTCATTTTTGTAAAATTTAGTTTGAGAATTCATTCTGGCAGTGAGTGTACTGTCATTTCATTTTTGTAAAATTTAGTTTGAGAATTCATTCTGGCAGTGAGTGTACTGTCATTTCGTTTTTGTAAAATTTAGTTTGAGAATTCATTCTGGCAATGAGGGTACTGTCATTTTGTTTTTGTAAAATTTAGTTGAGAATTCATTTCGACAATGAGTGTACTGTCATTTCGTTTTTGTAAAATTTAGTTTGAGAATTCATTCTGGCAATGAGTGTACTGTCATTCTGGCAATGAGTGTACTATACTGGCTAAGATGGTGAATGTGGCATGGATTGTATTGACCTCTGACTGAGTTTGCTGCTGGGTTACCACAATTTTCTCTTATTTAATGTCTGCGTTGCTATTTGATGGCCACTCCATGCTGAAATTTTGACTGCGTTTTAAAAATGCTTCTAGGCTTTTAAAAATGTTTGATGAAGATGCTTGACTGAGTGCAGCTCCTTGAGTGAAACCGGGATTGCTTGTTGTGCGAATTCTGTCGTATAAAAGAATGTAATTACAGATAGCGAATGTTTAATTCATAGACAGTGAAACTAATGGACAATGTGATTTTCTGGTTTAGTTGACCTGCGTTTTCCTTACCTTATTACTCGCCCTTAGTCACTGGCTTTTTCAGACCGCCTTGAATTCATCGCCTGCATATTTATAGAATTATATGGTGGGTGAACATCAATGTAATGATCATCGCCCCTCATGTATATCCTGTGATGTATTCCTTGCTTCCAAAGGTAAATTGGATTTTTGTTGTTTAATTAATAATGGCTTTAATCAATATTATCCTTAATTAATATTATCTTTTATTCTAGTTTTTAATTGTTCTATCATTATATGTGGTGCATTGAATTACCCATGATCTACCATAGTGTAGATTGTCCTTATTATTCTGAATGAGCGAAGTGTATAAACCTTATAGAATTTTAAATTTGGTATTCATATGTGGCTATGAAATGGTTAAGGTTTGATTGGTTAGTATATTATGTCAATTTAATTAGATATCCTTATATGGTAATTCTATAACTTTAAATGTAATATTATTATTAGTAATGAAACTGTTAGTAATATTATTTTATATCCTGACAATTTTTAATTAGATATCCTTACATGGAATGAAACTGTTAAGCTTGGATTAGTATAGTTAGAGTCATGAAGTATTTCCTTTTTTTATTTGTGGAATGAGAATTTCGGGCAAGGTTTGCTGAGATGTACATGAGTCTCTCTTGGTACATTGTCATATACCTACATTATTATTAGCTTTCAACCTTAAAACAAACACTCATAGCAGCCATTATTATTTAAGTCCAGATGAATTAAATAGTATCTCGATGCCCTATTTGTAATTTAAAATGGATCAATGAGTTGGTTTAAGAATATTTTAGATTTTACCATAATGTCATTCTGTATCTTAAACATGCAAGGTTGGGCTCGCATTGGAGGTCGAAATTGACTGAGTTAATTGCCTTACTGGTTGTTTAGTTGTCATTGTCTTGTAAGGGGATCCTTTTAATGCAAAGAGATGGTAAATTAAAATGTAACGGGTTGTCGTTTTATGGTAATGATATTATAGTTCCATTGTGATGAAAAAAAAGGTGTCAGGTTATTATTAGTTAAATTGCAATGCTATCGTGATATAAAAGTGACGATATGGTTATTTATGGTCAGGTCTTTGTAGTTTCATTGTGGATGGTAACAATTAAAATGTAAAGTCCTCGTTGTTTGAACTGCAATGTTATTGTAATCTGAAAGAAATGACATGGTTATGTTATGGTGAGGTTATGGTGATTTCATTACGCTTGATAACTTGAAAATTGTAGGGTCCTTGAATCAAGCGAAATCAATTATTACGATTCAGTCAACGAGATTTTCTATTAAATAAATGCACAGTATTGGGTAACTCATCACTTAATGGAATCAAATGGAGAAGTTGGTATGTATTTATGTCATTGAGTCTTCATCATGGATGGTCGGTATCAGAGTCCTTCTTACTTGCGCCTTCATAAGAGGACATGTTGTTCATTTAACTTCTGTTGCACTTGGTAGTAATCATTTCATTCTTGGTTTGTTTGAGTCGGGCGAGACGTAGACACCTCCATGTTCCTCAAAACAGTCACCATCCTTGAGACCTTAAATGGTTAAAATTGATGGGAACCTAGGCTTGAGTGTTGCTTATGTGTCTTGGAGGTCCTAACCATTGCAGGGTAGGATGGATGGGTAGTCAGTCTGACTTATTCTGAGTGATCGTCGTTAATGCATGCAGTTGCCTGTTGTACATCGTATGTCGTCTTGTTGTGATCATCATGGTTGCGTCTTGTTAGTCATCAGGTGGAAAAGTAGAGTCAAATATGTTTGTTTCCCTTGTACGTGCACACACTTGTTAAAAAAAAAAAAAAAAAATTGCACCTGTTAAAGAGTTGTTGTCGTAACGAGGAGTATGTCACAATTACAAATTGATGTTTTTTTAAATTTACATAAATAGATTTATCTCATAATGTCAAATTAGACATTGAAACTGAAATTGAAGCAGAAGACGCTGAAACCAAAATTGAAGCAGAAGGCGAATCACCTATAGGTATGTACATAAATCTAGATTTAATACAAGATAAACAATCAAATATATATTATTTAGTGAATTTATGTTCGTGTTATGTTTTTTAATATAAACTTTAAATTGAAATATGCATGAGAATCTATTAACATTGATGATGAAATATTAGAAAATGTTGATACTCACAAATTTGGGAAGAAAAAAGCGAAGCATTATATAAGATATCGAACTAAGAATATGTATAATACTTTTTTCAAAGGTGAATCAGTAACAGTACAAGCTCGGCTTTTACTTTGTCTAATGAAGTCAAGAAAGCTAAAAGAAGCTGCATCATTATTGGGTATTCAAAAGTCGACAAATGATACAAAGGTGACACAAAATGTCTTTAACAATATAACTAGTGTATTAAAAGCTTTTGGAAAATCTCGAAAAGAAGATGTATGTGTTGCACGTAGAGAAATACAAACAACAGTTGTTTCATTTAGCAATATAAAAGATCATTTGACACGACACATGGAAAAAATGATGGGAACGTTAAGAAAAACATTGCAAAAACATAGAAAATTTTGTTTCCAAATATATGTAAATGATGAATTGCCTTGTTGGACAGTGATTTCTAGACAACCCTGCAAAGATAGACTTGTAGAAAATGTTAAATAATTTGTCGGTAATTGTTGGTTGGAAGAATCTCATGTGTCACCACATACAAGGGATGTGTTGCGACAAAAAATATCACAAAATGAATATGAAGAACATCCAAAACATATATTACCAATGATACAAATAGAGTTGTTTAATAAGTTCATAGAAGAGCACAAAGAAGTTAAAATTTCCATCAATACATTTGTGCAACAAAAACCATGGTTTGTTAGACCCATCATTTTCCATGACACATGTTGTTTTCGTTATCATGTGGAGTTTGAGTTGTATTACGACACTTTTTTGGATTTTGGTAAAACTTTATGGCCAGGTTCACCTCCTCCTTCCACATTCCATGTTTTTATATCTGAAATTCTATGTGAAAGAGAAGATGATGATTTATTTTACAAAAACAAATGTGTTGGTGGAAAGAAATGTGATCGTTGTGGAAATCTAATTTTGTTTCATTAAAAGTATCATATTGATATGAATGATCAATCATTTCCTATTATAAGAATCAATTGGAAGAGATATGAATATATGAGCAGCACGGCTCCACATTCTTCAAATGTTATTTCCAAAAGGATTGATTTGAAGGTAGATAATATTAGCGTGATAAAATTTTTGAAGAAGTTTGAGGAAGAAATCTATAAATACACCAAGCATTCACATAGAGCTCGATGGAAAGATATACAATTCAAACAATCCCATGAAGTGTTTCCACCAGGGACAACTTTGTCTGTAGTTGATTTTGTAGAGAATTACACATTCACTGCACAAAAAGAAATACATAGCGAATATTATCATTTTGATCAAGTCATGATATTTGTCCACGCTATATATAGACATGCTCAATGGAGTCTTCCAAACATAGAAAGAACCAACGACAATTGACTTGTTATTAAAGAATATCACTTTTATATAAGTGATGATCGAGCACACGACACACATTATGTACAACATTGTTTTGATAAATTTTATGATTCATTGAAAGAACGCGAAACCAGATTCGATCAACATTGGATATGGTCTGATGGGTGTGTGGGTTAGTTCAAATCTTCACAATCATTCTATTGGTTATGTCATCTTCATAAAAAATTAAACATTACACATTGTTGGAATTTTTTTGAGACTGGTCATGGAAAATGAGAGCACGATGGTGTAGGGGCATGTATAAAATGAGCACTTTGAAGGTATCAGTTGAACCCTCATGCCGATCGATTTTAATACGTTAAACAAGTTGTTGAATGGTAAAACATGACGCTAAGCCATGAATGTAATCTGTCAAGGGATGTGCACAGGTGTGTCTATGCATAAATGTTACATGTATGTGCACAGGATATATAAATTTGAACGTGTTCAAATTTATATTCAATCTTCAATCATTTTCTTGAGAGATTTCAAGTTAACAAGTTCTTTTATTGTGTAGGTTTTTTTGGTATGTTGGAATCCAAGATCTAAACAGATCAATCCCATATGACTCTAGTACAATACCTGGGACGAGAAAAATACATTCAGTTAAAACAAAATGTTTTCAAAATGGGTTTGCATTTGATAGACGAAATGACTCTTGTTTTTGTTCAGTTTGCATAGAGGACACAAAATGCATAGATATTTGTGAGAACAAAAATGCAGGATATGTTAAATCTTGGAGACATACTGAACTTAATGTAAAAGGGAAAATGCCACTTGCAAGATCAGAGGAGATGGAATCAAATGAAACTATAGTGTCAGTTGATGGCGATAGAGTTTCCGATCTTGTTAGAGAAGGTAAAATTTTTATGTTTAAATTTTTTCAAATAACCTGTAGATACATACTTGTGTGATAATATAACATGAATTATTTGTTGTCCAATATGTCCAATTATTTGCAGGAGATGTTTTTTCCATGGTTACACCTGTAGACAACACTGAAAACGTGAAATATTATTTGATGCGATGCACGAAACAAAAGATGAGGCTATTAGAAGATTTTGATGATAACGATTTTATATATGAAAGAGGATCCATTGTATTGAAAGGATATTTTTTTCAAGAAACCCATCAAACCGATACTCATGTTCACTTTCAAGACTACCATTCAGATGTCACGAGTTGTCAATATAGTCATTTGGTATGTGAAATGCGCATAAAGTTAGTAGAAGTTCAATAAAAAAAAAAACGAAAGTTAGAAAATGGAAAATGTCCAAAGTCGATCATGAACGAATAATTGAAGGTGGAATACCATTACATTTTTTTTAAACAAACTTGGCACATGTGTACATTCTATAATTTTTAATTTTTCATTGAAAGTACATTCCAGATTTTGATAACTTGTTTTGACTATCTTGAAATATATTTTCAATTATGATATTTATAATACTATGTATAAAAAACTCACTTGGGAACTGCACCCCAATTAGTACGTAAAAGTATATTGTTAATACTTACAACCTAATTAGTATAGGATTTAGGGAACTACTAATTTGTATGGAAGTGAAAGAACCATTTGGTAACTTATACCTCTATCGATACCCAAAAGTATGTCATTGGGGAATTTCACCCCAATTAGTATAGAAGTAAAAGAGATGCTTGGGGCACACCTTAATTTACATATATTAGAGTGAAACAAGAACTTAATGAATTTTCATCCTAGTTAGTTCTAAAATTATGTTCTTGGGATTTAAACAAGAATTAATATAATAACAAGGGAACCACTTGTGTTGCACCCTATTTGAATAAGAGTAAGAGAAGTACCTACAAATTATGACACCCCCATTAGTACCCAAAAGTATGTTCTTGGGGAATTCCACTCTAATTAGGATATGAATGAGAGAATCACTTGGAAATTTATGCCCAAGTATGTTATAACCTAAATTTGTATAAGAGTGAAAGAACCAAGAATCACTTGGGGTGCACCCTAACTTTAATATATGATAGAGGAGAACATAATCTTTTAGGGACATGCATTTTATATAATACAGGTTCTTTTTTCAAGTCAAGAAGTGAGGTATCCTTAGGCGCAAGGGATGAAACTAATCCTAACTTAGGCAGGCTCACTACTAGGTGTATTTACAAGACATATTTATGTACCTGATTTGACTAATAGACCCATTATCATATATACTTCTAAGCATGCCCCCTTATAACATTTGGATGAGACTAACCTTTTTTAAGGAAAGAATAATATCAGGGAAGCTTTATGATATCAAATTCTCATTGCATCTTGTGATTGGAAATGGATCACATGTTAAGACAAGTAAAACGTATTTTAATTAAGTTCATTCGGTGGGGTTTACTTTCTTTAGAATGTTTGAACTCATTCCCATATATGTATTATGAAGCCATCCCCGTCGATGGGGTTTACTTCCTTTAGAATGCTTGAACCCATTCCCATATACTGTAAAAGGTTGATCTAGAAACTCTCTATTTAAAGAGAAGTTCATTCACATCTTACGCGGCGTTGGATTTGCGAGATTATAGCAAATTCTAGTGATGCATCACCAAGATACCCACTTCTAACTTCTAAATGGAACTAGCCCTTTCTCAATTATGTGCATCGACATGGGATCTTTATGATACCCAATTAAATTGATAGAACTATTAATGTAACCTCTTCTAATATATATGAAGGATTCAATATCAAATTTAACCTCTACATCTAATTAAAAAAAAAATATTTTAAAGTGTGTTTTTTAATTGAATTGTTTTTTGATATAAACATTTAATGTTTCACAATTATTATATATTTAATTATTCACAATGTTAATTTATATTTAGTTTAACAAAATTTTTAATATAGATGTAATGCTTTATAAATATGTTAAGTGTCACAATTATTTTATATGATAATAATTTATTTTTAAGGTCATGATATTTGTGTAGGAAATCCTATTGTTTATAGGATAAGAGATTCTCCCTTAACCATTTGATTGTTATTATTTTATATCATAATAATTTATTTTTAAGGTCATGATATTTGTGTAGGAGATTATGTTGTTTATAGGAGAAGAGATTCTCCCTTAACCATTTGATTGTTAACATGTATGGAGATATATAACCTTCTTCTTTAGTTTTCACCACAACTTCCAAAGTGAAAACACGAATTTTATATTTACAATATTACCTTTAAAAAAAAACATGAATTTTATATTTACCATATTAATTTATACAGAAATTTAATTTCATGTAGAGTAAAATAAAAGTTTATACACAAATTTAATGTCATGTAGTAAAATCAATTATTAATGTTGAAGAAGTATAACACTCAAACTATTTGGTGAATTATATTCCACGTTTATTGACTTGAAGCAATTATTAATGTTGAAGAAGTATAACACTCAAACTATTTGGTGAATTCTATTCCAAGTATATTGACTTGAAGTAGTAAGATAGTGGTATAGTGATATAAAAAATGAAAAATTGTTAAACACTATTTTGATTGACCCTTACTTTTTTCAATAATATCATTTTCTATTTTATTTTAGTAATATTGCATTAGGTTCAAGGGTATATGAACCTTTAGGTGAATATCTCTTATAGCTTTAACATTTTTTTAATGACTACATGATAAAATTAAAGAAGAGTTTATCATCTCTTCGATTTTAAGGATTTATTTTTTTGTCACATCATTTTGAGCATTTTATTTTATCGCTAACTTTGTCACTTTTGCGAATTTGTCACATCATTTTGAACATTTTATTACTAGATAACTTTGCCACTTTTTGACAACAGAATCATTTTTTGATAGTACACAGTGAACATAAAATAAAACATTTAAATTAATACATAAAAGAAAAGTATTTAAGAGATTGATGCTTAATTTAAAATGCATTGTAAAAAAGAGAATTCACAAAACATTATTTCATTACTAGTTAACTTTTTCATTCCACCTTTTCACAATATAATCATATTTTTGACAATACACAGTGAACATAAAATCAAACATTTAAATTAATACATACCAGAATAGTATTTAAGACTTTGATGCTTAATTTAAAATGCATTGTAAAAAGGAGAATATACAAAACATTATTTGACAATAGAATCATGTATTTTTCATATTTTCGAAAGTACACAGTAAACATAAAATGAAACATTTAAATTAATACAT
>ML786298.1:268174-284639 GCA_009831015.1 Picea engelmannii | reverse complement strand
CAATATCATCATAAATGAAGCAACTCAAATAGCCCACTCCCTGACTCAATCCGGAGTCCAAGGAAGTTCCACCGATGCCTCTGCATCCTCAAGGTCCGAAACCCTACACACTCAAAGAAACTAAGTCAGCAACACCTGTCTACATCAAGGTAGTAAAAACATCATGTCATATAACTTAACGCATAATAATGAGAGAAAAATTTTTATCATCATAAAAATCCGGATCACTTGCGAGCAAGTGTCCTCAAATAATAAGTTTGGTAAGTGCGCCAGAGAGGGATGTTACATGCGATATGGAATTAAGGGTTTAAATGGAGCCCGGTGATTTATTTTATTTATTTGTATGCATGAAATTAGTAACATGAACATTTTAAAAATATGAATATAAGGAACATCACTTGTTATTAACGTCTATGTGTGAGTTATGAAAGTGCTAGATATGCCTACATATGCAACACAAATCCAATAAGTTGTCAATTTGAAGTTATATTATATGAATATAAATATCATCACTAAGATAGGCATTCAATAACTTTGGTCAATATCTGTGAAGTAATAAATAATTATAATAATTAGTTCCCATCTAAGACTCTTTTATTTCTATAAATTAGACTTTATCATCCAAAATGAAGTATTCGTTATAACTATTCCTTTAGTCAAAGGGCCTCTATAAATGGAAAAGACCACCAAAGTGGAAGACATTTGAAAAGACCACCAAAGTGGGTGACTGGTTCCTTTCTGAGTAGTTTTCTACATAGGTAGGTCACTCATGTCTTACATGAGATGTGACCAAGACTCATGACAATATGTAGGACATGTGAAGCATAGGGGGAGATTTACTTACCCATTAGGTATCACTAGATTAGGTCTCACTAGATGGTTTCAAGATGTTTTTTGTCAACTTAGTCCAAATATAAATGACTCAAGATGGCAATGAATATTTCTTTCTCTTGTTATGAAATGAAGAACATGGAAAAATGAAAAACTTGGCGTGAATTACATAATCATGTTAATCATTGAGTTTTTGAATGAATTTTTTGTTGGAAGCCATAACTAAGGGAGCATATATCATAGCTTGGCTTGACTCACTAACCTAAGGAATCTTGATAGCTTGGCTAATGACCATTACAGATTACCTAAAATGAAACCAATCTATGAATAGATTGACTCAGTATAGAAATACCAACATTACCAAAGTAATATAGATTTTCTATTCATGGAAAATATCTTGAATCTTAATGTTGATTCTTAGTGTAAATTTTTCTAGCAAACACTTTGAACCTAGTTTATAAGGATTTTGTCACCTGTGATTACTTATTTTTAATAATATTTTTTTAAGAATCTTGGACACTATGAAATTGTGTTAAAAAATATGATGCACTCAATAAATAATTGTTCCATATATATAGATTCTTGTTCTTGAACTACAATCATACAATATGACACTAGATTATTCTTTGTTAAGTACAATTCCATATTCACTATTTTCAATTCAATTCCATCTTACTCATGGTTGTTTATATTTGATAACGAAATGAATTCTACCTTTTTGCAAGATTGCTTTCAACTCTTTTCCTTTTCATTTAAAGAGCAACAATGCCACAATACTAGTAAATTACACCAACATACAAAATTGTGTAAATATCAACATCCCTAAAAAAAAATTAAATATATTTGTATATACTACCAAAGATCTCAAATGGTGAATAAATCCAAGGGATATAGGAAAGTGTCATAAAATATTTACAAAACTAGTAAAAATAGAGCTTCAAATGGAACTTTATGCCTTACTAGTCAATGGAATGGATATGTTACTATGTGTTGAATCGTGTAAGAAGTCAAATAGTCAATTAGGTCAGAGTGAGACTAAGTAGGAAGTTTTGTTGGGAAGTTCCACTAGGAGAGAACCGACCTAATATGGAAGTGATAGATTTACTGAACTATGCATAATTGACTTGAAGATGACATTGAGATAATTAATGGAAATAATGGATGAATGTTTCTAAAACATGTCAACTAAAACCTAAAAGGTTCTAAAGAATGTTTATTGGTCAATTCTTTGTGTAGTATGGTCTATGAGTAGTTGAATGGTTGAGGACTAAGTTGATTGGGGTTCTTGGTAGAATAGAACTCAACGGTACCATGGAATATATCAATCCTAATGGTTTCTTTGAGGGTGCATATATTAACCTCAATGAATTGACAAAATGTACAAGGGATTACAAGATCAAAAGAAACATGTGTATGGTGCATTGACAATAACTATTGAACCAATTCATTGTCATTAGGAAGTGGGCATCAAATGACATGAAGAAGTTGAATTGATTGTTCAAGTGGCATGTAAAGAAGAGGAACAATTGTAACTATTTCTTAGAGATGGGCCATAAGAATATGGATTGCTAGAGATTGAGAGAGGGACGTAGAAGTTTGAAGATTACAATTGAGAAAGGATGCAATTATAGGTCTCTACAATTGTGTAATGTCCCTTTCCAAATAGGAGCTCCAGAGAGGAGGCTTAATGGTCTAAATTGCCCCGTTAGACTATAGTCAGGGCCAAAGAGGGGTAAACAGGGTTACTAGAGGTCACTCGAGTCACATGTGTTATATTAAGAAAGTGACATTGAGCTAAAAAGGGTTAAAAGTGATTTTAAGTCATTATGAGCTAAAAATAGAAGTCAACAGTGAATTAGGGTTTCAACAGTGATTTAGGGTTTTGTGTAACGCCCCTAAACTGATAAATGATTAAAGATCATTAAGCAAGATTTAATTAAGAAAGAATTACAGTTAATAAAATAACATTGATTGCAGACTGCATTCAATGATCTGATAAATCAATTTAAAATACAGTCAGTAAGAATGGAGATAACAACAGAGTTATGTATGCACAGGGTTGCGTATGCAGGGTGCGGGAGCCCATAAATCCCGAGGCAATAAAATTTATTGGGGACGCAGGTCGGAGGATGCGTGGAGGGGGTTGGTGGTAGAGTTACTGCGTGAGGCGGCAGGGAGGGATAAGGGACGGGAAGAGGGGGATGTGCAGGCCATTCGGTGGGGATGGATGCTGCGGGGCTGTGAGCTCAGGACCACTGTAATTGCCGAAAGAAGAGAGACTCTGCATACTATGATATTTGGCTGTGAACTATTGTGTTGGGTGAGCAGAGGGCCTCAAGACTCTGTGTTTTGTGATGAACTGTTGTATTCTGTGGTGAGCAGAGAGTTCTGCACCACGGTATCTACTGTGAGTAGCAACTTTCTGTACACTACTGTATTGGTTGTGAGCCTGTGTTATTTTGTGGACTGTTGGCTTGCTGTAAGCAAGGAACAGAGTGTTCTGAAATGTGGCTTGGTTTAGGGAGGCACCGAGTTGCTGAAGGTTTTGGGCACGGAGGGCCAAGATATCCGTAGATATCCTGGATCTAGGTAGTTTTCCTAGTTGGCAGGGAGGACAGTAGTTTTGGGCAGTTATTTGCTTGTTTGTGGCAGGGTTAATCTGTGCATCAGCAGGAGCAGAGGCAGAAAGGCAGCAAAAATTAACATCAGTATCAGGTATTAGTCAAGTTATGCATTTATCCTTTTTTTCCAGAAAGTTATTACCCTGTGATAAATCTAAATTACCAAATTTGTTTTTGAGAAAATAAATATATGTTGTGAAATCATTATCTCCATTTAGAAAATGAATTGTTATGAAATTAAATTAATGCCTAGAATGATATGGGCATTACATATGGTATCAGAGCCGTTAATCTGAAGGACACGTGTCCAAGGATCCTGAAGAGTTCGGGGTTCGGCATTTCAGGATTTCCGCATGCAAGGGAATCGTTGCAATAGGAATCACGATTTCGCGATACCTGATAGAGCGACAAAGAAGCGATGATTTGGAGGAGAGATTTCACACGTGCATCGAAGTTCAGGATTTGGAAGGACCCGTGGACGAGTGCATTTGAAATCATGAAATTCCGAAACACGATTTCCCGATTTCCACTGGAGTATGGGCCACGACTGCCAGAGTGGAGGACAGGTGGAATCAGAAATAAGAGAATCAGGAATTCTAAGGGCATGTGTTCCACACATTTCAATTCCGCGAAGTTCGAAACTCTGATCGCAAAAAGGACTGGGGTTTTGTAGGACAACAAGTCACATGCAGAAAGAGCTAGCCGGTGGGAGCTAAAGGGTGCAGAGAGTGCCATCGGAGATCGGGAGTCGGGGATTCACGAGGTAGGCGATTCACGACAGCGCCAATGTCGATTTCCCGACGGGAATATTCCTGATAGTAGGTTGATCATGGTCACGGACGGTGGTCCTATGGCGAGAGTCTAGCCAGGAAGGCTAAAGACAAAGGAGAACTCATCGGGAAATTTGAACTGGAAACCCCGATAGAGGGATAAGGCTACGATCACATGGGGAGCGGTCATATGGACTGTTGCATAGCTAGAAGAGGTTGGTGCTCAGAGGAAAGGCGTTCATCGTAAATCAGGAATTGAAAGTCTCGATAAAGTCTAAATAATGGAAGATTGGTGGAGCATCGTGGCTATCGTGACATTGTTGTGGAGAGTTTGAAGGACGAAAGACTGAAAAGGATTATGATGAGAAAAGATTGATATTTAAAATTTAAATATGTACAGATACATTTGAATTTGTGAAGAGTTACTATGAGACAGTGTAGAAGAATAAAGTTAAACTTGAGTGGTGAGATTGGGGTTCCTACGAACAATTAAATATGGAATCCAACTTGGAAATAGAGAATAAGGAAATGGAAGGGAATTATGAAATCCCTGAGACGTGCTATTAAATATTGTGTTTTCTCTAGGTGGAGATACATTGAAATTGTGAAACTTTATTGCCACTCTCGTTAACAATTTTGTATCATAAGAGGATAAGTTTAGACCCTATGTTAAGATTTCCAAATAGTATAGCGAGAAAATAGAAGTGTTGGTAAAACTGTAAATCGAGAATGCATGGGATATAGAATGATGTGAGGAGTGAAAATCCATGTCAAACTTGATGGGCGAGATTAAAGTGTTGACCATTAATTTAGTATGAATATGACACAACACGCAGTAATAGATGTGGAGTCCAATTTGGAAGTTGTAAAAGGGAAATTGAAGCAACTCATGGAAGCACTCAAGACATGAGTATAAATTCTTGAGTTTTGTTTGAGTGGAGATGTATTGAAAATTATGAGTCAGAAGTGATGTTTTGGTTTAAGATGAATGAATTTGAGAGGGGCTTGTGAGTTGTACAGTGCTAGCTGGGAAACTTACAACAACGAATATCTTTTATACATTGACTACATCAAATATTGGTAAATTTTGTGTTGATTATTAAATAAAACCCGATTTGAACCCATGTTCTATGCGATGGTAAATATGGGCACCTCAAGACACAATTTTTAAGGTGGGGTGTAGGTAACACCACCTTTTGACTTAGACGGCCAGGATTACCTGAGGCCTATACACTTTATTTCCTAGTCACAGTGAAACTATTAAGTGATATACTTAAACTTTAAACTTATGAACATTAATGAATGTTTAAGTGTTATTGATGATGATGCATGTAATGCGATCTAGTATGTGAATGAAAATTTTATGAATATTTAAATGCTATTGATGATGATGTATATGATGCGACATATTGTGAGAAAGAGAAATTTTTGAATGTTTAAATACCATTAGAATGATGTTGGATACGACGAAATCTATTTTGGTAAATGATAATCTTGTGAATGTGTAAAGAGTATGAATTATGGGATATTGTGAAATCTAATTCAAATTGGAAAACTTTGATGTGAATGTATTGGTACGTGGATACCAAATTGAAATGAGGAAAGTATGCAATTATATGATGATAATGCATAGAAATATATGAGTTTGTGTTGCAGACTAATCTGCAGGTTATGGGCTATGAAATAGCCAAGTGATAATGATGATGAAAGTGGATATATGGACCACTGTTGAGAAACATTATGGTATGAATAATATGTGAGGAATTATATTGATTTGGATGCATTGCTATGATATGTGGACTAATGCATGATTATGCTATGATTTTCGTACTAACACATCCCAAAACCGAATAAACGATGACAAAACCTTCAGCAACACGGTGCCCCTATGTGTGATTCATTGTAGGGTGTTGACCCTGGTTCCGTTAGGAAGGGTGGAGGATTTTCCCACTGTGTATCTTCCATTATAGGGTGTTGACCCTAGTACTTCTAGGAGGGGTGGAGGTGTTTCCCACCGTGTATCCTCCGAAACCTGAAGTCCTGGGAGGACGGTGCATGTGCACGCTCCCCAAGACGTGTGATGAGGATTGTCAGTTTCCTGCTAGGGAAGCTTGGTCAAGATAGAGACACTTCCACGTACGGGTTCTATTTGGAGTTAGGTCAATATAGTTGGTGCTCCAAGATAGTCTAGCAGAGGACGGATAGGATGGGAGCCGGAAGTAGGTTAGGAAGGAAGGATGAGTAGATAGATGAGACATATGGGGATCTATTTGGTGGTGGAATTTGAGGGAAGAAAAATGTGTATATATGAATATTCTTTTATGAAATCAAAACACAGTTGTTTAAAACAAATTACTGAACTGGACAATTGTAATAAAAATATTTTTCACACAGAAAATGATTGTTGTCTTTTATAAAAGACTAGCCTTGTTGACTGGATGGAATGCTTGCATACATTATTAAAGAATGACAGTTTGATTATTAGTACATGCATGAGATTTGCATGTACTAGCTACACATGCATTGCTCGTACATGTACACTAGTATGTATGAACCATGCTCTTTTCCTTGTACCGTCTGATACCCTAACTTCGGGATGAAGTTTCTTGAAGGGTGGGTGTATGTAACGCCCCTAAACTGATAAATGATTAAAGATAATTAAGCAAGATTTAATTAAGAAAGAATTACAGTTAATAAAATAACATTGATTTCAGACTGCATTCAATGATCTGATAAACCAATTTAAAAGACAGTTAGTAAGAATGGAGATAACAACAGAGTTATGTATGCACAGGGTTGCGTATGCAGGGTGCGGGAGCCCATAAATCCTGAGGCAATAAAAGTTATTGGGGACGCAGGTCGGAGGACGCGTGGAGGGTGTTGGTGGTAGAGTTACTGCGTGAGGTGACAGGGAGGGATAAGGGATGGGAAGAAGGGGATGTGCAGGCCATTCGACGGGGATGGATGCTGCGGGGCTATGAGCTCAGGACCACTGTAATTGCCGGAAGTAGAGAGACTCTGCGTACTATGATATTTGGCTGTGAACTATTGTGTTGGGTGAGCAGAGGGCCTCAGGACTCTGTGTTTTGTGATGAACTTTTGTATTATGTGGTGAGCAGAGAGTTCTACACCGCGGTATCTACCGTGAGTAGCAACTTTCTGTACACTATTGTATTGGTTGTGAGCCTATGTTATTTTGTGGACTGTTGGCTTGCTGTAAGCAAGGAACAGAGTGTTCTGAACTGTGGCTTGGTTTAGGGAGGCACCGATTTGCTGAAGGTTTTGGGCACGGAGGGCCAGGATATCCGTAGATATCCTAGAGCTAGGTAGTTTTCCTAGTTGGCGGGGAGGACAGTAGTTTTGGGCAGTTATTTGCTTGTTTGTGGCAAGATTAATCTATGCATCAGCAGGAGCAGAGGTGGCAAGGCAGCAAAAATTAGCATCAGTATCAGGTATTAGTCAAGTTATGCATTTATCTTTTTTTTCCAGAAAGTTATTACCCCATGATAAATCTAAATTACCGAATTTGTTGTTGAGAAAATAAATATATGTTGTGAAATCGTTATCTCCGTTTAGAAAATGAATTGTTATGAAATTAAATTAATGCCTAGAATGATACGGGCATTACATTTTGGAAGTCAACAGTGAATTAGGGTTTCAACATGATTTAGGGTTTTGGAAGTCAATAGTGAATTAGGGTTTCAACAGGATTTAGGGTTTTGGAAAACTATAAAGGAAGGGTCAGTGACCTAATTCATTATTATGTAGATTATGAATTGTCATTGAGGAGAAGATGCGCATCTCAGGAGAGATAGTTCAGTGTATTCCAGAAGGAAGACACCAGTTGGATAATTTCGGTGTTGAAAGACACACCCTAGTCACTGGGAAGATCATCTGGGTCTTCCATCATTCTTCATTGATTCCAAACTGCTCCCATATTCCGGGTATTATCTTTTAGTTACTTATTTGTATTCCAACTAAGATTCTTTTGTCTTTTGATATAGACAGGTGTTGTTATTTTATTCAACCACATTCACTTACAATAGGAAACAGGAAAGAAGGCATAGGCCTGATTTTCCCCCTTTTCCTCCTAGCTTAGAGGAAGAGGAAGAGGCACATAGAGAAACTGAGAGAAGGGAAGAACGTGACGCTAAGCACGAGGTAGAGAGGATACTAGGATATAGATATGAGCGACTAGAGGGTAGTGGCAAGGCCCCCGTAGATCCAGAGGCAACTTTCATGCAGGTTATCAACATTATGTTAGCTAGTCAATGGACCATGTATGAGTCCTTGGCACAAGTGGCTGATAGATTGGCTAGAGTGGGCACCCCAAATACACAAGTCCCACATGCAGCACAGGGGAACTCGGGAGTAGGTAGTAGACCCTAGTCACCCTCTCGCACATACACCTTTGCGAGTAGGATTCCCAGACCCTTGTTTGCCAGTTTCCATAGGGCACTCCTGATAGCAGCACCGCCACCAATAGCACAGAGGCCACCCACTCATGTCGATGACATTGCAGAGTATAGGAGGGAGTACGCAACATTGGGTTGTGACTTCCATCAGGACATGACCTTAGTCGAGTACTGTGGACTCAGAATCAAGAACCTCCCCAAAGAGCCATAGAGGGGAGGACCACAACAACAACAAGGGCATAACCTCGATTTCATCTGAAAAGTTGGGAAAATCACCATCCCTTATTTCGACGGATCATCCAATTACACCGCCATAGCTTGGGTACATAAGCTAGACACGTATTACAAGCTCAACCAGATGACTGAGACAGAGGCCATCAGTTTCACGACCTTACACTTGGAGGGTGAGGCACACGAGTGGTGGTATCATGGACTGGTGACATTGGGTCACAGTCGCATCACCTCCTATAGGGAGTTTACAGATAGGATCATGGACATGTTTGACAGGAATGATCCCAAGATACATTTCAAGGATCTAGCCCAGTTGCGACAAACTAGCACAACAGAGGCGTTCATCACAGAGTTTCAGTGGGTAGCCATGAAAGTGAAAGATATATCAAAGCCTAGGCTGATCATGCTATTTGCAAAAGGACTCACAGAGCCTTTGAGAGGATGGGTAAAGGCATACATGTCTCCCACTTTGCAGGATGCCATCCTTCACACTCAAGATCTAGCAAACTCAGTGCCAAAGACTAAAAATTTCTCCAAACCATTTGTGCCCCAAAGGGATCAAGAGAGAAAAACATTCCAGAGAGAATGGAAGGGAAAGGAGAAGTTGGATGATGAGACTAGGTGAGAGCTTATGATGAAGAAACTTTGCTTCAGTTGTAAAGATCCTTGGGTCCCAGTCCACAGGTGCATGGGCAAAGGAGAGATTCATTATATTGAGGTAGCAACAGATAGCGTGGACACTGAGGAGGAGGAGAACGACAGTGTATCCACTAGTTCAGAGGAGGATTCAGCACCAACAGAGGAGAAACCTCCCCATAGACCACCGACACCGGTAGGAGCCCATCCTCCAGTAGTCCCACAACCGCCAGAACATGCTAATAGGGGGAAACCAACAAAGGGAGGTGTCATAGCAACCCTTTCTAGTGTTCCCATGTATGATACCCTCTGTATCAGAGGGATTATTCAGGGGCAATGGGAAATCGCCCTCATAGATGGTCGGGCCACCCACAACTTCATCGATGCTTCACTGGTATCGAGACGGGCACTTCAGACATAGGAGTTTGAGGGGTTTGATGTTGCAGTAGAAGATGGCCACATAGTAGAGTGTCTAGACAGAATTCCAAACTTAGAGATGAATTTAGGCAACTACACAGTGAGAGACACATTTTATGTGGTTGACCTATCAGACACAGATGTGGTGCTAGGAATTCAGTGGATGATTACCTTGGGAAAAATCACTACCAACTACCAAACCTTGGAAATGGGATTCAGAGATCAGGATAGGAAGAAGGTTGTTTTAAGAGGTATGTCAAGAGGAGCACCCAAGACATTTTCAACCAAGAGGATGGACAGAATAATTAGACATGGGGAGGTAGCATATGTCGTAGAATGCTTGATCACTACTCAAAAGGATTCGAAAGGTCGACAAAAATACCATACATAGATCAAGAATTTATTGGGATGACATCAACAGGTCTTTGAGGCAATTCCACCAGGGAGACCACCTGACAAGGGGTTTGAGCACACATTGAGTTGGAGGAGGGGGCCAAACCTATGATCATCCGCCCTATCATCATCCTAGGAGCTTCAAGGATGAGATAGAGAAGGAAATTAAGGAATTGTTGGTGATGGGACACATCAGACCGAGTATAAACCCATTTGCTTCTTTAGTTGTCTTAGTTCTGAAGAAGGATGGCACCATGAGGATGTGCATTGACTATTGAGTCTTGAACAAGAAAACCATGAAGAACAGGTACCCTATCCCATGCATTGACGAGTTGATGGATGAACTGCATGGGGAAGTTTTTTTCTTAAAAGTTGATCTACGCTCTGGATATCATCAGATCAACATCCGAGAGAAGGACATAGAGAAGATGACATTTAGATGTCATTTTGGACACTTTGAGTTCCTGGTTATTCCATTTGGGCTAACCAATGCACCCTCTACATTCCATTCTTGCATGAACCATATATTTAGGGATCAATTAAGGAAATCAGTCTTCGTTTTCTTCGATGACATCTTGATCTATAGTCGGTCATGGAAAGAGCATATGAGGCACCTGGATGAGGTATTGAGCATCATGGCAGCACAATCATTATATGCCAAAGAGTCCAAGTGTGAGTTCGGTATGACATAGCTACTTTACTTAGGCCACATCATCAGTGCACAGTGGGTACAGGTGCACCAAGAGAAGATCAGGGCCATTCTGGATTGGTCGACGCCCAAGAATGTGACATAATTGAGGATATTCTTCGGGTTGTGCAGCTATTACAGGCGGTTCGTCCAAGATTTTTCTCATCTTAGAGCACCGCTGATAGATATTACCAAGCATGGGGCCTTCATGTGGATCGAGAAATCACAGGAAGCCTTTGATCACATGAAGGAAGTCATGGGCACTTGTCTAGTGTTGGCACTACCAGACTTCACCTTGCCATTTGTACTAGAGTTTGATGCATACGACGAAGGGATTGGTGCAATTTTGATGCATGGAGGACACCCCGTTGTATTTGAGAGCCAAAATCTTAGTCAACCTGAGAGGTTGTACTCCATTTATGACAAGGAAATGTTGGCAATCGTGCATGCCTTGACCAAGTTCAAACAATATTTGGTGGGCAGGAAATTCGTGGTCAAGACGGATCACAATAGTTTGAAGTATTTCCTTGAGAAGAAGGACCTCAGTGAGCGCCAAAAGAAATGGGTGACGAAGGTACATGAATTCGACTTTGACATAGATTATGTCAAGGGGAAGAAGAACATTGTGGCCGATGCACTATCGAGGAGACCTGTGTCATGTTCTTTGATGGAGATTTCAACAGATTGGAAATCCCACTTGTTAGTGGAATATTCCAAGAACAAGTTTGCTTGTGAGGTGATGGATGGGCAGATATAGGATGACCAATATAGGGTCATTGATGATGTCATATTTTAAAAGGATAGAGTCTACTTGGTGCCAGATTCAGGGCCTAAGAAGAAGATCCTCACCGCAATTCATGATTCACCTCTAGCAGGCCATCAGGGGTTCTTCAAAACATACAGACAGATCAGAGAGATGTTCTCATGGGAGGGCCTCAAACAAGACGTTATGAGACACATCAGTGAGTGTGTCACTTGCCAGCAGAACAAGTTAGAGCATGCTCTTCCAGCAGGGCTACTTCAACCACTCGCTATTCCAGAGAAGAAATCAGAGAGTATATCTATGGACTTCATCACAGGTCTACCCAAGGTCTAGGGTAAGGACTGTATCTATGTAGTGGTTGATAGATTGATCAGTTTTTCTCACTTCTACGCCATACCGACAGAGTACAATGTAGTTTAGGCAGCCGAGCTTTTCTTCAGGGAGGTCTTCAGACTTCATGGGTTTCCAAAGAACATCGTTAGTGAAAGGGACAGTCGGTTCATAGGGACATTTTGGAGAGAGTTGTTTCGGTTGGTGGGGACAGAGTTGAAACCTAGCACTAGTTATCACCCTCAGACAGATGGGCAGACCAAGATTATCAACAAGTGGGTTGAAGGGTATTTGAGCAACTATGTAGGAGGACAACAAATAACATGGGTAAAGTGGTTACATTTAGAAGAACATTGCTACAAAACCACCTTCCACATGTCCATTCGTATGACACCCTTCCAAGCATTGTATGGATATGATGCTCCCACTTTGGTAGACCTGGTCTTCGAGGAGAGTAGAGCTCCCAAGGCCAAGGATTGGATCATAGAGAGTCAGGATATTCTCAAGTTGTTGAAAGAGAACCTACAGATGACGCAAAAACGACATAAGATAATTGCAGATAGGCAGAGGATAGAGCACAAATTTGAGGTTGGAGATTTGGTTTTCTTGAGACTCCAACCCTACAGACAGTCATCTATGAAGAAGAGTGGGGCCGAGAAGCTCAAGCCTAGATTTTATGGTCCTTGCAGGATCATGCACTGAGTAGGCGAGGTTGCTGATGAGCTAGAGATTTTGGAGGGGAGAAATATTCATATCGTGTTCCACGTGTCTTGCCTAAAAAAGGCAGTGGGAAAATTCATTAGCACATCAGAGGAGCTTCCCCCATCGGATGAGGAGGGACAGTTGGAGTTAGTTCCGGAGGAGGTTTTGGAGTTCCGGGAGCGGAAACTGAGGAGCAGGGTCATAAAAGAGTGTTTGATCAGATGGATAGGGCTTCCAGTAGAGGACGCGACTTGGGAGAGCGAGCAGGTGTTGCATCACCCTAGACTGGTATTGCTTGAGGACAAGAAATTTTGGGAAGGGAGGAATGTAATGTCCATTTCCAAATAAGAGCTCCAGAGAGGAGGCTTAATGGTCTAAACATCCCTGTTAGACTATATCCAGGGCCAAAGAGGGGTAAATAGGGTTATTAGAGGTCACTCCAGTCACATGTGTTATATTCAGAAAGTGACATTGAGCTAAAAAGGGTTAAAAGTGATTTTAAGTCATTATGAGCTAAAAATAGAAGTCAACAGTGAATTAGGGTTTCAATAGTGATTTAGGGTTTTGGAAGTCAATACTGAATTAGGGTTTCAACATGATTTAGGGTTTTGGAAGTCAACAATGAATTAGGGTTTCAACATGATTTAGGGTTTTGGAAAGCTATAAAGGAAGAGTCAACGACCTAATTCATTATTATGAATATTATGACTTGTCATTGAGGAGAAGAGGCACATCTCAGGAGAGATAGTTCAATGTATTCTAGGAGGAAGACACCATTTGGTTGATTTTAGTGTTGAAAGACACACCCTAGTCACCGGGAAGATCATCCAGGTCTTCCATCATTCTTCATTGATTCCGCAGTGCTCCCATATTTCGGGTATTATCTTTTAGTTACTTATTTGTATTCGGCTAAAATCTTTTTGTCTTTTGATCTAGCCGAGTGTTGTTATTTTATTCAGCCACAGTTGCTTATTTGTATTTTGTCTAAGATCCTTTGTCTGTTGATCTAGTCAAGTATTGTCAGTTTATTCAGCCACATTCGGCCATTTTGTAATCCACAGAGATAACATAATACAAACTTTGCAGTCCTTTGTCACATTTATTATTTGTATGATCATTTATATGCTATAAACCTTTGGTCCTACACACCCCTTAGTAGCATTTCCTAGACTAGCCAAGTCAGGAACATTACAAATTGGAAAATCCCACCAAAGTGGAAGACATTGGAAAAGACCACCAAAGTGGGAGACTGGTTACTCTTTGAGCAGTTTACTACACAAGTAGGTCACTGATGTCTTACAAAAATCCAATAAGTTGTCAATTTGAAGTTATATTATATGAATATAAATATCATCAATAAGATAAGCATTCTATAACTTTGGTCAATATGTTTGAAGTAATAAATGAGTATAATAATTAGTTCCCATCTAAGACTCTTTTATTTCTATAAATTAGACTTTATCATCCAAAATGAAGTACTCGTTATAAATATTCCTTTAGTTAAAGGGTCTCTACAATTGGAAAAGACCACCATAATGGAAGACATTGGAAAAGAACACCAAAGTGGGAGACTGGTTCCTTTTTGGGAAATTTACTACACAAGTAGGTCACTCATGTCTTACACAGAGATGTGACCAAGAATCATGACAATATGTAGGACATGTGAAGCATAGAGGGAGATTTACTTACCCATTATCATTAGGTCTCACTAGATGGTTTCAAGATGTGTTTTTTCAATCTAGTCCAAATATAAATGACTCTCGTCAATAAATATTTCTATCTCTCGTTATAAAATGAAAAACAAAGAAAAATGCAAAACTTGGCATGAATTACATAATCATATTAATTATTGAGTTTTTGAATGAAATTTTTGTTTGAGGCCATAACTAAGGGAGCATATATCTAGGAATCAAATCCAATATAGGGCCATCCATACCCAAACTAGTGTGGTTGGATGAAATACATTCCATGTCATTTTCCTTCCATCAACGATCAAAGGAATCGTCTCCTTGGGAAAATTGGCATTCGTAAATGCAAGGTGTCTAAGGGATTGAGGGAATTCTTCTTTGTACACACAACAAACATACCATATGCATTCACTTGTTGAAAAGTGGTGCAATGGTATTCAAGGTGTTATAGATCAAGGTATCCAATGGATTTTATTTATAATATGAGAATCACATCTAATAAGAACATCATTTCATGTGTAGAACTCTTTCAATATCCTCAATATTGAATATACTTTATAATCTACTTGCATTATTAAAACCATGCAATCTTGATATTTAATATCATCAAAATATTTTGAATACATTTTATAATCTAGATTCACATTATTAAAAACCTGCAACCAATGTTTTGTAGCATCAAGTGCAAACATATTGAAAACAACATAACTTATGAAAGAGTTTTAATATAATTTAATGATAAACAAGGCATTGTAAGATACTTTGTAAGAAAATTATTATACGCTAATATTACATATGTAAACTTGGACATGATATTCAAGTATTACCATATTTTCAATAAAATAAAAGAGAATTATTTTTATTATATAAATTATCATTAATATAATATTAAAATCTATTACCTATGATATGATAAAATTTTATAGTTTACATGTTGAAAGTAAATATTGACAATTATATGGAAATGTAATTGTAATCGGATTCACCAACTTGGGACTATGGAAGAGTTGAGAAAATAAGAAAAAAATCTAAGTATTTTGAAAGAAAGTGTAGCTCAATGATACCTTTATGTAATGGAAAAGGATAAGTCTTCATAATAATAGGCATTTGTGAGGTTAAAAAAGGTTGTCATAATTGAAGTACTTTGAATTCATCTGTCAAGTTCCACTCATAAGTGTCACTTTTCAATGATCGTAACTCTTCTCTTAAAAAAAGTGGGATCACTAGCTATAAAATGGCTCTTATCCATTAGAGTAGGGGGCTTTTCAAGCATGCTATTGTAGGTAGTCTGGAAGAGATTGTTTGGGCCAGGACTACTCCTGAATTGCAACTGAGTTAGTGTCCATGCCTTCTCAAGCAAGTTTATGTTCAACGTACTTATTTTTCTGGGTTATATGAAGTTCAACTAGAAAACATGTCTTGCTAAGATTTACTTCTTTTCTCGAAAATCTATGTTCAATTCTGGCTAAAGCCTCTCGTTTTTCACTGTTGTTACTATTTTTCATCTGTTTTGTGTCTGTACTCGTAAATATGTTGAAGATATTACTTCATTTAGTGCCTTGTTAGTTTCATATTTTTGGTTTGCTTTAGTTTCCAGATTTCAGATCTAGTTCTAGGATTTTCAGTTTTTTATTTTTTTTCTGATTTCAGTTATAAATTAATAAATTATTATAGAAGAATTTTGGATGGATCGCATCAATGGTATCCAAGACTCGATTGATAGCAGATCATATAGAATTTCCAGTTACAGTTAAGATTATTTACTTATGTTCTCGAATCTGCCAGAACTTTTGATGACTTTCTATGATGTTATTATGCTAAACCTACTATTAGGCTATTAACCCATTATTAGTGTAGTCCTTCAGTCTATAATAGTCTTGGTCTCAAAATAGTGGAGTCCCTAAAAAAATAGGTTCATAACTCGATCATATTTTTCATATAAATTGGGTGTTGTTTAATTGTTTTTTTTTTTTTTTTTTT
>ML786298.1:250603-267990 GCA_009831015.1 Picea engelmannii | reverse complement strand
TCAAGCAATATAAATTTTCAAGAAATTATAAGTTTTTTTGTTTAAATTGTATTTCTGAATGTAGAAATGAATTCATCTTGCTGAAAATTCATAGAAGAATACTAGGATTATACAAAAAAAAAACAAAACCATTCCAATATACAGATTCAACCATTTTCCCTCTAATTTCAAGCAAATATACTCAGAAAATATAAAAAAACAATATACAGATTCAACGATTTTTCCTCTAATTTCAAAGAAATACACTGAGAATATATATATATAAAAATATATACAGAGTCTCGATTGACTCTTATTGATTTCCGCGTATATCAAAAAAATAACAAATAAACATCTTCATGAATTCCATTACTGGGTATAACTCGCATTCTAATTACTGTGTGAAAGGGGCAAAGAAAATAAATTTTAATTATAAATTGAAGATTAATATTAAAATTTAACAATACATAAAAAAAAATTAAAATTAAAACTAAATACTACATAACTATACATAACAATACAGGGGTTAGAGAAATACCTATAGCTCGGCGTGCCAACGATGCAAACCACCAACACGAACTCTGTGCTCATAGACCTCACGCTCAGAAATGATTTCCTACATGACCTGCACCATCACAACCTCATGCTCATGCTCAGAAATGCTCACGCTAAAATATTCTCACACTGTCGTCAGAGATGCCCAAAAACGCTCATGCTCACGCTCACATATGCTCACAGATGCTCAAAAACGCCAACAAACTCCAACAAAGTTTGAAAACGTAACAAATTCGATGTGTGGTTGATATATAAATCATCTTTTGGCCAAAATATAATTCGACCAAAAAATCTTTCGGCCGAAATATAGTTCGGCCGAACAATATTTCGGTCGAAAGACAATTCGATCGAACTATCTTTCGGCCAAAAGCGTGTTCGACCAGAATATCCTACGGCCAAAAACATATTGTCGGATGGAAAATATACGTGTGACTAAATTTTTACATGCAAATCGAGGGTGTCGTTACTGCATCGTTTGATTCGACATTTCACGTTTCGACCAAAAACAATAACTTACGACCGAAAAATAATATTAGTTCGTTCGAAAAAATGTTTTTCAGAATTTTGGAGGTTCGATTGTCATGAAAGTGTTACCCACCTTCGTGATTTCACCCCTAAATCATGTTGAAACCCTAAATCAATGTTGACTTCCAAAACCATAAATCATTGTTGAAACCCTAATTCACTATTGACTTCCATTTTTAGCTCATAATGACTTAAAAGAGTTGTTAACACTTTTTAGCTCAATGTCAGTTTCTGAATATAACACCTGTGACTAGAGTGACCTCTAGTAACCTTGTTTACCCCTCTTTGGTGTTGGCTATAGTCTAACTGGGTGGTTTAGACCATTAAGCATCCTCTCTTGAGCTCAGATTTGGAAAGGGACATTACAGTCCTCCCTTCCCAAAATTGCTTGTCCTCAAGGAATACCAGTCCAGGGTGTTGCAACACCTGCTTGCTCTCCCAAGTAACATCATCTATTATAATCCCTCTCCATCTAATCAAACACTCTATGATGACTCTGCTCCTCAGTTTCCTCTCCTAGAACTCCAAAACATCCTCTTGAACTAACTCTAACTGTCCCTCCTCATCCAACAGGGGAATCTCCTCTGATGTGCTAATGAATTGTCCCACTGCCTTTTTTAGGCAAGACACGTGGAACACGTTATGAATCTTTGTCCCCTCTAGAATCTCTATCTCGTAATAAAACTCACCTACTCGGCGGATGATCCTGTAAGGACCATAAAATATGGGATTGAGCTTCTCGGCCCCACTCTTATTTGGAGATGATTGTTTCTAGTGTTGGAGTCTCAAGAAAATCAAATCTCCAACCTTAAAGATACACTCTATCCTGTGCATGTTCGCACTTATCTTTTGTCGGTTTTTCATCGTATGCAGGTTCTCTTTCAACAACTTGAGAATCGCCTGAATGTGTATGATCCAATCCTTGGCCTTGGGAGCTCTGCTCTCCCCAAATACCAAGTCTACCAAAGTGGGAGCATCATATCCGTACAATGATCAGAAGAGTGTCATACCAATGGACATGTGGAAGGTGGTGTTGTAGCAATGTTCTCCTAAATGTAAAGACTTTACCCACATTCTCCATTGTCCTCCTACATAGTTCCTCAAATACCCTTCAAACCACTTGTTGACAATCAAAGTCTGCCCATCTATCTAAGGGTGATAGCTGGTGCTAAGTGTCAACCTTGTCCCCACCAACTGAAAAAACTCTCTCCAAAATGTCTCTATGAACCAACTGTCTCTGTCACTGACGATGTTCTTTGGCAACCCATCAAGTCTGAAGACCTCCCTGAAGAAAAACTTGGCTACCTGAACTGCATTGTACTCTATCGGTATGGCATAGAAGTGAGAAAACTTGGTCAATCTTTCAACCACTACATAGATACAGTCTTTACCCTAGACCTTGGGTAGACCTTGGGCAGAATGAAATAAATACATAACTTAACAAAGTACCTGGTTATGATGCTAATTCCTGTTGCCTCTTTGCCTTGTTGTTGCCTTCTTTCTACCTGATACATAGATCAATCCTGCCACAAACAATAAAATAAATACCCAAAACTATTGTCCTCCCTGCCAACTAGGAAAACTACCTAGTTCCGGGATATCTATGGTTATCCTGGCCCTCGTGCCCAAAACCTCCAGCAACTCGGTGCCTCAACTGCTCAAAAGCCACAGTCAAAAACTCTCCTACTCACAGCAAGTCCAACCGTCCTCTAAAATCCCATGTCCAATGCCCCTCACGTAAACCTCCCTCCTTCCATTATTCCTCCTTCACCAACTCCTCATTACTCCCTTACCTTCCCTCGTCCTCGTCCCCTATCCTTCCATTAATCTTTTATCTTCTCGGGACTAACAGGTTATCCCTTGTTGTATACTCCACCATTTTTATAACATATATCATTGATCTTTTAGATTTATTTCTCAGGTCATTAAATGTGATCTGTAGTTAAATTATTACTTAGTTAACCACAATTATTTTCTTTAATTAATTTTACTTTATAATCTTTAAGATTTATCCAACTAGGGTCGTTACATACACCCACCCTTCAAGAAACTTCGTCCCGAAGTTAAAGTATCTGATGGTACAAAGAAAAAGAGCATGGTTCACACATTCACAACAAGTAACTGACATTATTAGTAAGTAAGTCAAGAAAGTTCATACATACTAGTGTATATGTACAAAAAATGCATCTGTAGCTAGTACATGCAAGTCTCGTGCATGTACTAATAATCAAACTATCATCCTTTAGTAATTTATGTATGCATTCAATTGAGTCACCGAGAATAGTCTTTTATAAAAGAAAACAATCAATTAATTGTGTGAGAAATCGTTTAATTACAATCGTCTGGTTCAATAATTTATTTTAAACAATTGTGGTTCAGTTACATAATAATGAATATTCATATATACACATTTTTATTTTTTTTAAAGGGACGACATCAAATTCCACCACAAGACAGATCTCCATATTGTCACAACTATTACTACTCATCCTTCCTCCCTAACCTACTTCCAACTCCATTCCTATCCTTCCTCTGCTAGACTATCTTGGAGCGTCAACTATATTGACCTAACTCCAAATAGAACCCGTAAGTGGAATTGTCGCTATCTCGACCAAGCTTCCCTAGCAGGAAACAGACAGACATCATCACACGTCTTGGGGAGCGTGAACTAGCACCGTTCTCCCATGACTTCAGGTTTCAGAGGATACACGGTGGGAAACACCTCCACCCCTCCTAACAGAACCAGGGTCAACACCCTACAATGGAGGATACATGGTGGTAAATGCCTCCACCCCTCCTAACATAACTAGGGTCAACACCCTACAATGGAACATACAGGGGCACCGTGTTGCTGGAGGTTTTGTCATCGTTTATTCGGTTTTGGGTAGTGTTAGCACCGAAATCATGCACTAGTCCATATATCATAACAATGCATCCAAATCAATATAAATTTCTCATACATTATTCATACCACAATGTTTCTCGGTTAGCGGTCCTGATATTCACTTTCATCATCATTATCTCTTGGCTATTTCATAGCCCATAACCTGCATATTAGTCTGCAACACAAACTCATACATTTCTACGCATTATCATCATATAATGGCATACTATCATTGTTTCAACTTGGTACCCCGTACCGATATATTTACATCAAGTCTTTCTCATTAGAATCAGATTTCACAATATCCCATAATTCATACTCGTCACCCATTCAAAATATTATCATTTACCCAAAATAGATTTCATCGTATCCAACATCATTCTAATAGTATTTAAACATTCAATAATTTCTCTTTCTCATAATATGTCGCATCATATACATCATCATCAATAACATTTAAACATTCATAAAATTTACATTCACATAATAGATCACATTACATGCATCATCATTAATAACACTTAAACATTCATTACATTTCATAAGTTTAAAGTTTATGTGTATCACTTAATAGTTTCACTGTGACTAGGAAATAAAGTGTATAGGCCTCAGGTAATCCTGGCCATCTAAATCAAAAGGTAGTGTTACATACACCCCACCTTCGAGAAACATATTCTCGAGGTGGTCAAAATAGTGAGGGACAATCTCGTCATAGTGTCTCTGCGTTTTCCCAAGTAGTAGATCCTGGACTATACTTGTCCCACTAGACCTTAACTTGGTCTACCAGATGGTTTCTGAGCTGTCGGACTCTATGGTCCAATATGCGTAACGGTTCTACCGTGAGGGTTCCCACATCCGATACCTGCAATTATTTCCAATGATTAAGTCGTATGCCCCAAGAGCAGTGACGTATACTTTCAACCTGGTAGTGCACACTCCTAGTTCTACTATACAATTATCGACACTAGGTCCTACAACTTGTTTTTCCCCCAAAGCCATCTCGACTTGTTTAAAGTCATCGTGCTCATAGGCTGCTAGCCCACTCTTTTCTAATGCAGATGGTGAAATGAAATTATCTGTCGCACCAGAATCAAACAAAATCTTAACATTGATATGATTTAGCGTACCTGAGGATTCTACTACTTTGGATTGATGTTCAGCCTAACGGTTATTAACCATTGCATAAATCTGGTGGTTGCTATTTGACCTCCCCATTGGTGCCTTTC
The DNA here is from genome assembly GCA_009831015.1 of Picea engelmannii. Lineage (NCBI taxonomy): Eukaryota > Viridiplantae > Streptophyta > Pinopsida > Pinales > Pinaceae > Picea > Picea engelmannii. Next base: position 262,821 of record ML786298.1, on the reverse strand, counting down.
CTTCTCTATGCACAAACCCTGATTGTAACTCTAGACAGTCCCATTCATAATGGGGTCCTTCGCATCTCCAACAGGCAATACGATATTGAACCGGTGCACTGTTAGGTGACTGATTCCTGAATGAGTTCCTTCCCCTGGAACCCCTGCCCCTACTAGTTTCTCCCCGAGATGGTCGTGGACCTGTCTGCACCGTTGGTGATGAACGAGATGTTGCACTAGTTTCCATTGAAATCCCTGCAGCTACTGTCCTTGGCACGAATCTGTTACCATAAGGTGGTGGCCTTGAGCCCCCTCCCCTAGGAAATGTCCTCGGGGTCTTTCCTACGAATCCTGGATGATGTGGAAATGCCGACCTTGTACCCCCTGTTAAGTTCATGTGTTCTTCTGCGTAACACGCATTCTCTACCGCCTCCTCTACTGAAGACGGTTTCCACATCCGCACCATAGCTCTTATCTTCGGGTTCAATCCATAAACGAAGCGCTCTACCTGTCGCTGGTCATTGTCCATATATGAAACATACTTGACCAGTTCCATAAACCTGATCTCATATTCTTCTACAGTTCTGTTTCCTTGTACTAAGGCATGAAATGCCCCTACTTGTTGTTCCTCATAGTATGCTGGTAGATATTTCCTTCGGAACCTCTCCTCGAAAAGTTCCCAAGATACTGTGTCTGGGGTAAGGTGTAGTTGTCTTTCCAAGTTGCCCCACCAGTTCAAGGTGCTATCTCTTAACTGAAAAATTGTGATCTTGTCCTTTGAATTGGACGCATAGTCCCTTAAGGAAAAACACCTTGTCATGCCTTCCAACCATGCTTCCGCGCGTTCGCTGGCGCAACCTTCGGCAAACTCTAGAAGTTTGATCTTCTACAATTCTCGCGTGATGTCTTCAGGTGGAAATTCTGCCCTTGAGTTCCTTGATGCTTCAGGATTACCCATTCCAGATGGTGGGGGTTCCACTTCAGTCCCTGCTGGTTGGCACCCCTTTAAAGTCTCGTTAATGGATTCCAATGAGCGCAGTATGAGGGCCAGTTTGGGCGATGGTGGTGGTGTTGGTGGTGTTGATGGTGTTGATGGTGTGGGTGGCGTTGGTGGTGCCCGTGGCGACGCTCCCCTGCCTCGACCCCTTCGAGTCCTGACCATCTTGTATGACTTAACCTGCATCACCCCAAAGTTGTCCGGGTGAATTCAAGGACGTTTCAATTTGGTGCTACTTAAACTTAGAAACAGGGTTAGGCATAAGTTTTCTTTACGTGTCTGTAAACAGACGTTACTCCATCAGGGGAATTGGCTAGGTTTGGGTTAGGATTAAGCGTCTAAGCTTGGTTAACATCAAATTTTAAGGTATATTAACCTTACACTTAAATAAAATAATTAATTTAAAATTATTATTACAATAATTTAACCCAAATTATCCTTACTTTAATTTAAACTAATTTGACCTTATATATATAAATTATTTATACTAAATTATTTAATTTATTTTAAATTATTTTTAACAATTAAAAAAAAAATATAAAAAAAATGACTAAACATGCACCCAAGGATTTGTGCATGCATGGGTTCCATGTGCTTGTCTGGTTTCCTCAAGCTCCCTCATATCTAACCCCCAAATTCTACGCTTGTCAGCTCTTTGAATCCCTACGCGTTCTTCTCACTCACTGAGACCCTCCTTGTGTCATTCTTTCTCCTCCATAGATCTACCTTTGCTCTGTTCAGAGGCTTCCTGGATTTCCCTTGCCATGACTCACATCCTCACCGTTGTTATGAGCACTTCGATTGTTTTGGTTATTGTTGTATATGCTCTAGTTCGTTTTGCAGAAACATAGTATATTTGTGTGGTCACTGACAAGATCCAGGACCTGGAGCTTAGTCTCCTTGAAATATCAGGAACCAATCCCCTGTCTGTACATTTTGCAGAGCTCACCCTCAGTTATTGTAAGAGGTACGATTCAGTTCGCATGTTGTGCACGGTTTCAGTACCTTCATGAAGAACGCGGGGTTATTCGAATCAAGAAATTGCATAAACCTTCCTTACACTATGGTAATGAATGGTGATTTCCTCTTTTGAAACAAAATGATTTGCTTGTAATTCTAGCCCTATACGGATTTTGGTATTATTTTTCTATTGAATTTATTTCATTTATATTTATAAATTTATTCATCTGTGCATATGCATGTTGATGCAGACGAGGTCCAACCTATCACCCCGTAGGGTCTCTTCACCTGACCTCATGCTCACAGGATCGATTCAATTTCATCAACCGAGTCGAAGCGGCTCTTTGGGTTCCCAAGTCGAATCCCTGTCAAAACACGACCCATCCACAGGTCCTTTTCCTCTCTGCACGGTCTCTGTACCTAACCGTGGTTGTCCCAGACTCCTTATCGGGGTTCGGGTTTTTCCACTTCCCGCTGTCGAGAGTCATAGTACTCTCAAATCCCCGATCACCGATGCGCCCTTCTCTATGCACTGGCCCTCTTTGACTAGGCCCTTGGGTCCATACGATCCTCTCCCATAAGACCACAACTCTATACCTCCTTGTCGGGATTTTAGGTTCTAATTTCCCGATGAGTCCTTTGCCCTTAGCTGCTCCTGGCTAGGCTCTGGTCCATGTGACCTATTCGTATATGACCGCAGTCATACTCTCCATCGGGGTTTCGGACTTTTCGATGTCGAGGTGCACATGCCCCTTGGATCCGTGATCCTCCGATCCCCGACGCGCCTTATCTTCACGTTATCCCTCCCGGCTCTAGCTCCTGGCCAATGTGACCATCACCCGTGACCACTATCTTACCCCATCGGGGCTATGGGGTTTGTGATGCCTTAATGCATACACCAGCGGGATTCCCGATCGCCCAAATCCCGACGCTCCGTTATGCTCACAACTGGCCTCCACTACACCGCTGTCCTTCTCTACTGTGCTGATAGCTGGCCCCCACTGATCGAGGTTTTCATGGATCGCGAATTCATAATGCAAAAACTTCTTGTCACCGAAATCCTCGATTCTCCGATGAACAAAACTCCGACGGCGCCTGATCCTTTGCCACTTGTCCATGCAGATGGACGGTCCTGATTGACTCTCGGGGTTTTGGGACTTACGATGTCCTGAATTCTTTGTCCTCAGGAACTCCGATTTTCCGATCGCCAATATGTCGACTTGCTCTGGATCTCCGACACCTGTCCCGTGTGAATGGATGGCTCAGATCTTGTCGACGTTTCGAGACCTGCAAGTCCCGATGCCTGGTGCCTTGGATCTCCGATACGGATGATCGCGTGACACATGCCCCTCCTCAGATGGACGACTCATATTGACTCTCAGGATTTCGAGACTTTCAAGGTCTCGGTTCTCATGACCTCGAGAACTCCGATTTCCCGATGGCCAATATCCCGACTCTCGCGTGATCTCCGCCACGTTTCCCCTTCCAATCGGATGGTCCAGATCCCGTCGGGATTTCTCCCCTGCTGTTCATGAAAGTTGAACCTCCATGCAACTCTTGCAGATCCGACGACTGTCGACGATCTGATCCAAGATATGACGGCTCCAATAAATCCTCTTCGTGCGCTCCTCCTCCAGAGGCTAATCTCCGTGCAACTCTTCTCGATCCAACGACTTACGGGATTTCTATGTGAGATCCGATGGCTGTCAGTCTCCTTCTTCTGTAGGCTCCTCCTCAGCTCCTGCTAGATGTAGACGCCTCAACGGTCCAGATATTCTTTCCCCGCCCGATCCGACGACTCTGATCCTATCGAGAAATAACGTATCGCGATTACTTAACGCAACGGTTCTACACCCCTGAAATTTCCGATGGGTAAAATCCCAATGCCTCCCCAGAATGCTGACGCGTGTCCTGCCGAGATCAATGGCTAGGATCCGTCCTTGGGATTTCGAGAACCACAAGGTCTCGTTTCTCTAGCTTAACAAAACCCCGATGACTCTTCCGGGACTCGTCCTCTGCATACTAGGACTTAAACCCTGCGCAACTTCTCAAGATCTAACGACCGACGGGATTTCGCCCGAGATCTGATGGCTCAGATCCGTTCTCCTGTGTAATAGACAACTCTCTTTTGGGATAATGATCAGTCACATGAAACATTACGTGGTTTTAAAATTTCTCTCTCTTTGGCATGATTAAATTTGTATGGGTCTATAGTTCCTGAGATTTTTCATTTATTAAAATTTACCAAGGCTGATACAGGCAAGTAGTTTACACACTTCCTGCGCAATACAAGTCTTCAACATTTCCTTTTTCCTACTGCGCATTCGCAGTTCCTCTTTTAGGTAAGTTCGAGATGAAGTAGGCCTTTCCCAGGTCTTGCAAATATCCTCTTGCATTTTATTCAGTGTAGTTCATGTAGTTATTAAATTTTTCCAACTTCAAGCCTTAGACAAAAGGTTCCCTCGACATTTCCATTGATCTCAGGTGTCTATCTTACCCAAAATTTCATTGACAAATATTTCCCAAATAAAATTAAGTTATCACTTCTGTTTTTTGTGCTTGATAGCTTTATTCAGGTTGCTTTAAGGGTAGCCATTTTTGTGGGATGTGATCCCTCAAACTATCTGGTTTGCTGCCACTTATTTTAAAGGGCGTTCCTTGAAATATTCAGACTAAGACTGTATTATTCATTTATGATCCAGTTAAAGGGTATTTCCTACAACGGTCGCTTGTGATATATGAGATTATTTACTCGGGTAAGGTAGGGGTACTACCTGTAGATTTTCGGATACTGTATCAGTCATATCAGGTCAAACTGAACGTCTTTTGTTTGTATTTTAAGCGTGGCTGGAGTTAACACTTGGGGTTTTGGCCCTTAGGCCCATATTTCGAACTAAGACGCTCTGATACCATATGTAACAACCAAATATTTCTAAACATCATTAAATTTCATACACAATTTATTTCATAAACTGAACAATAACTTCATAGCATAATATTGATTTTCATAACAACAACTTCAATAACTTAGATTTATCAATGAATAATAATTTCATGGCAGAATGAAATAAATACATAACTTAACAAAGTACCTGGTTCTGATGCTAATTCCTGTTGCCTCTTTGCCTTGCTGCTGCCTTCCTGCTACCTGATACACAGATCAATCCTACCACAAACAAGAAAATAACTGCCCAAAACTATTGTCCTCCCTGCCAACTAGGAAAACTACCTAGCTCCAGGATATCTATGGATATCCTCGCCTCCGTGCCCAAAACCTCCAGCAACTCGGTGCCTCAACTGCTCAAAAGCCACAGCCAGAAACTCTCCTGCTCACAGCAAGTCCAGTCGTCCTCCAAAATTCCATGTCCAATGCCCCTCACGTAAACCTACCTCCTTCCATTATTCCTCCTTCACCAACTCCTCATTACTCCCTTACCTTCCCTCGTCCTCGTCCCCTATCCTTCCATTAATCTTTTATCTTCTCGGGACTAACAGGTTATCCCTTGTTGCATACTCCACCATTTTTATAACATATATCATTGATCTTTTAGATTTATTTCTCAGGTCATTAAATGTGATCTGTAGTTAAATTATTACTTAGTTAACCACAATTATTTTCTTTAATTAATTTTACTTTATAATCTTTAACATTTATCTAACTAGGGTCGTTACATAGTGATCAAGAATTCCGCGGAATATGCTACCTCCCCATGTTTGAATATCCTCTCCATCCTCTTGGCTGAAGCTGTCCTAGGTTCTCCTGTCGACATACCTCTTAGAACAACCTTCTTCCCATCCTGATCTCTAAATCCCATTTCCAAGGTTTGGTAGTTGGTAGTGATTTCTCCCAAGGTAATCATCCACCGAACTCCTAATTCCACATCTATGTCTGATAGGTCAACCACATAAAATGTGTCTCTCACTATGTAGTTTCCTAAGTTCATCTCTAAGTTTGGAACTTTGTCTAGACACTCCACTTTGTGGCCATCTGCTACTGCAATATCAAACCCCTCAAAATCCTCTATCTGAAGTGCCCATATCGATACTAGTGAAACATCGATGAACTTGTGGGTGGCCCCACAATATATCAGGGAGATTTCCCATTTCTCCTTTATAATCCCTCTGATATGAAGGGTATCATACCTGGGAACACCAGAAAGGGTCGGTATGACTCCTCCCTTTGTCGGTTTCCTCTTGTTAGCCTACTCGGGCGGTTGTGGGACTACTGGAGGATGGGCTCCTACTGGTGTCAATGGTCTATGGGGAGGCTGCTCCTTTGCTGGTGTTGATTCCTCCTCTAAACTAGTGGATCCACTTTCATGCTCCTCCTCCTTAATGTCCACGCTATCTATTGTACCTCAATATAATGAATCTCTCCCTTGCCCATTCACCTGTGGCTTGGGACCCAAGGATCTTTGTATCTGAAGAAAAACTTCCTCCTGATAAGATCTTGCCTAGTCTCATCATCCAACTTCTCCTTGCTCTTCCATTCTCTCTGGAATGGCTTCTTGTCTCGATCCCTCTGGGGCACAAATGGTTTGGATAAATTTTTAGTCTTTGACACTGAGTCTTCCAGATCTTGAGTGCAAAGGATGGAATCTTGCAAAGTGGGAGGCTTGTATGCCTTCACCCATCCTCTCAAAGGATCTATGATTCCTTCTGTGAATAGCATAATCATCCTAGGCTCTGATATATCTGTCACTGCCACATATACCCGCTGAAACTCTATGATGAACGTTGTTGCTGTGCCAGTTTGTCTCAACTGGGCTAGATCCCTGAAGTGTATCTCGGGATCCTTCTTGTCAAACCTATCCATGAGCCTATCTATAAAATCCCTATAGGAGGTGATGCAATTGTGACCCAATGTCACCAGTCCATGATACCACCACTCGTGTGCCTCACCCTTCAAGTGTAAGGTTTCAAAACTGATGGCCTCTGTCTCGGTCATCTGGTTGAGCTTGTAATACGTGTCTAACTTCTGTACCAAATCTCTGGCGGTGTATTTGGATGATCCGTCGAAATAAGGGATGGTGATTTTCCCAACTTTTCAGATGAAATCGAGGTTATGCCCCTACTGTTGTTGTGGTCCTCCCTTCTACGGATCTCTTGGGCGGTTCCTGAGTCTGAGTCCATAGTACTCGACTAAGGTCACGTCCTGATAGAAGTCATGACCCAATGATTCATACTCCCTCCTATACTCTGCAATGTCGTCTACATGAGTGGGTGGCCTCTGTGCTATCGGTGGCGGTGCTTCTACCACGGGTGCCCTCTAGAAACTAGGAAACAAGGGTCTGGGAATCCTACTCATAGAGGTGTATGTGCGAGAGGGTGACTGGGTCTACTACCTATTCCTAAGTTCTCATGTGTTGCATGCAGGACTTGTGTGTCTGGGGTGCCCAAACTAGCCAATGTATCAACCACCTGTGGCAAGGACCGAGACGTGGTTCGTTGACTAGCTAACATATCATTGATAACCTTCATGAAAGTTATCTCTAGATCTACGGGGGCCTTGTCGCTACCCTCTGGTCCCTCATATATGTCTCCTAGCATCCTCTCTACCTCACACTGAGCCTCATGCTCTTCCCTTCTCTCTGCTTCTCTGTGTGCCTCTTCCTCTTCCTTATGCCTGTTGTAAGTGACATATTCATCACCTACGTGTTCACGACTCTCTAGGTCTTCCGCTGCACTCATTGTATTTAGTCACATGCTGGCATGACTAAAGATTTGATACCACTGTAATGTTCTTGACTTGTCTAGTCTAGGAAACGTTGCTAATGTGTGTGTAGGATTAATCGTTTATAGCATATAAATGATCATACAAATAAAAAATGCGACAAAGGACTACAAAGTTTATATTATGATATCTTTGCGGAGTATAATGGCTGAATGCAGATAAATAAAATGAATCACTCAGCTAGATCAAAATACAAAAGGATCTTAGACGGAATACAGTAAGCAAACTAAATGATAATACTCGATCATAGATGAGCACTACAGGATCAATGGATGAGATGGAACTATGGCATCTCGTACGGTAACTGCTGGAAGTCTGGAAAGTTTTCCCTGTCAGTTATACCTGTTGGAATGGCTTGAAAACTATCCCAAATGGTGTGCCCTCCTCTATCTCTCAGTCCTGGTAATATTCAGTCCCCTCTGCTGGTGGGTTTGGACCCTGGATGGATCACCCTAGGGGAATGCACCCCTCTCTCACTGGAAAAATGCGCCCTAGCGATTCCACTGTCAGAATTGGTTGAGATGTGTCTCAAAATGATCACCTTGGTCTACTGGGAAATGGGTCGGAAGGGTTTCCCTTAATATGGCCTCATTCTTGCCCGAGAACCCTGAATGTATCTGCCAAAAGTGTCGCACTTCCAAGTCCACAAAATGCACCCTCGATGATTCCTCCATCAAAATTTGGCAAGAAACTAGCCAAAAGATTCACCTTGCCTTCCTCTCAAATGGGTCGGAGGGAAATCTCAGAATTATCCTTGGATGGGACAAATTGATTTATTGAACCTCCTTAAGAGTTGTGCCCTCACCCTAGATAAGTGCGCCCTTGCTACTAGACCCTCCATAACTACTACTGAAGAATGATGGAAGACTTGTGTGATCTTCCCAATGACTAGGGTTTGCCTCTCAACACCGAAATCACCCAACTCGTGTCTTCCTCCTATAATCCACTGAACTATCTCTCCCGAGATGCGCCTCTCTCCTCAATGACAAGTCATAATCTCCATAATAATGAATTACGTCGCTGACCCTTCCTAAATAGATTTACAAAAATCTAAATCATGATGAAACCCTAATTCACTATTGACTTTCAAAACCCTAAATCATTGGTAAAACCCTAGTTCACTATTGACTTCTATTTCTAGCTCATAATGACTTAAAAGCACTTTTAACCCTTTTTAGCTCAATGCCACTTTTCGAATATAACACTTGTGATTGGAGTGACCTCTAGTAACCCTGTTTACCCCTCTTTGCCCCTGGTTATAGTCTAATGGGGAAGTTTAGACCATTAATCCTCCTCTCTGGAGCTCCTATTTGGAAAAGGACATTACAAGGACGCATGCTTGGGGTTGCTACATGAGATGTAGGACACATGGTGTATGGTTAAACCTCGGTGGTCTATGATGGAATTGCACATTAGAGGTGGATTACTCTTGGTTGATAGGCCTTATATGGATACTTTCATGGCATTCTTCCTTGGAGCATTGGAGACTTATGGAGTTTGGTGACTGCTCAATGTATATGACACATGGAGGGAGTTTTTTTTCTTGGAGGATTACTTGCATTAGATGATGAGAATTCACCATTTTGAAAGAGGGCATTGAGACCTAGATAAAATGGGGTTGTTTGGTTTCTTACATGACTTATTATAGTTGAGTTGGCGGAGTGGACATGTAAATGTGGTGGTCCCTAAGGAGGCAGATGACCTTGTATATGAATTGGAGCTTTATATCCTTGGAGGATGAGTGTTGGAACTTAAGGAGTAGTAATCATTCCTTGGATCCTTCCTTGTTTATCATTGTCACCTTGGAGCTTGAAACATGTTACTTGGTGTAGATCACTTTACATGTGTGGAATTACTTGTGTCGTATGGGTTGCTTGTAGTGGACTATGTCAACTTTTCATTGTAGGCCTCCCTTAACTCTCATATAAATACAGGAAGGATATAGCAATTATTTCCATAAATCACACATGTGTGGTTATTCTTATTTACCCTTTGTTTAGGGTTTCTTAGAGAATTCTTGAAGTCTAGGGATATGGTTTAATCCCCAATGAGGAATTGGAGTTTGGGTTTGGTGATAAACCCTAAGTTATATTTGTTGAAGTATAAGAGGAGAGAAAATTCCTTCCATGAGGCCAAGGAGGACTTACTAGTGGTGATTCTAACTTGTTGGAGTATCTTTGGTGGAGCTAGGGTTTTTCTTGGTTTTCCCTACCTAGGGTCTTGGAAAGCTTGGAGGTTTGTACCATCTTCTAATAAGATGAGAGTATGTACTTAAACTTCATATATGTACCATCTTTGACTTGAGGATTCTTGATTAGAGGGAGTGCACATGTAAGTGCGACGGTCCCTAAGGAGGTATGTGACCTTGGACATGCGTTGGAGCTTTGGAGTCATCGAGGAGGAGTGTTGGAAATATGGGGAGTAACACTTATGCCTAGAAGGTGTAATTGTTGATCGTCGTCAACTTGGAACTTGACATGTGCCACTTTGAGTAGAGTGCTTCACATGTGTGGACCTACTTGTGTGTTGTAAGTTTCCTATATTGGACTAGGTACACTTGTCATTATATACCTTCATTAATCCTCATACAAATAGATGAGAGAGAGTGTCATTATAATCATCAATCGTGCACTTATGATTATTATTCTTTACACTTGGGTTAGAGATGTAAGGAGGAGTGTTGGTCTTTCTCTCTCCTTTGTTCAATCTTATTTGTTCTTTATTTCTCTTTGTCTTAAGGAACTACGACTTCTTGGAGCATTCTTGAAGTCTAGGGCGAGGGTTTCATCCCTCATGAGGCATTGAAGTTAGGGTTTGGTCATCAACCCTCAGTTGTAATTATCGAGGAGGGAGAGAAGAGGAGACACCTTGCATGAGGCCAAGGATGACTTGCTAATGGAAATTTAGCTTATTGGAATATCTTTGGTGGAGCTAGGGTTTTTATTCATTTTCCCTAGATAAGGTTTTGGAGAGATTGGAGAGTTGCACCAGCTTGTGATCAGTTGAGAGTGTGTATTTAAACTTCATATATGATTTATATATGTGAATTTTTCTGTTGTCCAAAATTGTCTTATTGCAGATTTGACCTTCAACTATCATTGTCTTCATGGTTTGGTAATGTCCAAGACTTATATGTCCTGCTAATTTGACATAAGTTAAGGTTGGAAGTGTTGATGAATTTAACATTTACATTGAAAATAATAATATGATAGATTTATTTCTATAAATATGCATTAATTGTAATAATCTCAGGTCTTGTTTATGCATGAAAAGAATGCACTAAAGGGCTTAACCTTGTTGGCATATATTTGAAATCTTCTCTATGTATTGGGGTTGATGTGAAGTGAAATATTGTATGTTTTTTTTTTTTTAATTTAAATTTAGGCTCAACTCTAAGGATGATAATTCAAAAGGATTAGATCAGTGGAACCTCTAAGGAGTTGAAAATTCTAAATTTGCAAAAAGAAACCTTAAGTCATGAAATTTCCACACTAATATTTTCTAAAACCCCTTCAGGTATAAAAGACAAGGAATTCCAATATACAAGGATATTATTTAGTATTCATTTGAACAGAATGAGCCTCCCTCACATAGATAAGCATTTGTTGCACGAGAAGTTGGCTCTCTTCTCTACCTCTCTTCTCTACCTTAGCAATTAACCAACTCCAAGTATTGATCCCATAGTTATAGGGTTTAATGTGAAAACCCAAATTCTTCAAACCTTAAAAAAAAATATATATATTGGTAAGAAAAATAGTGCAAGATAAATCTAATATGCTCATAAAAAGTTCTCCTAGACTTTATACATTTGAAAAGTCCAGAACTTTTTAACTCCAACACAACCTTGTTGAGACCTTCAATTACTATAAAAAGCAATACAATAAAAAGCAATACAAGGGACACCCTTGCTTGAGTCCTCTTGAGAACCTTAAATAAAAAATATAACAAATAAAGAGTTCTTACCAACTTTATACATTTGGAAGGTCTAGAACTTTTTACCTCCAACATAGCCTTGTTGAGACCTTCAATTACTATAAAAAAATAATAAAAGGGACACCCTTGCTTGAGTCCTCGTGATGGCCTTAAATAAAAATAGATATTACACCACTACTAAGAATTGTAAACTTGTTGAGACCTTCAATTACTATAAAAAAAAATAATAAAAGGGACACCCTTGCTTGAGTCCTCGTGATGGCCTTAAATAAATATAGATATTACACCACTACTAAGAATTGTAAAGGATAGGACACTAGTGGCCAGAGCAGATATTATTGCATCTTTTTGTCTTTGGAAAATACCCTTGAAATCTTGCTTAAGACATTCGCATCAAGGTTAATGTATTGCTTTACAAGCAACAATTTGCTTGTGTGCTCTCTCTGCATTTCTATCAACAAGATCCTCATACTTGTTGTACAATGCAGGAATTGTTAGACTAAGAAGAAGACCTGTACAATGCCAGTACAAGAAAAAAGTTGATCAATGCAGGAATTGTTAGACTAAGAAGAAGACCTGTACAATGCCAGTACAAGAAAGAAGTTGATCAATGCA
>ML786298.1:235777-247611 GCA_009831015.1 Picea engelmannii | reverse complement strand
TTACTTGTAACAGTCTTGGTGGTGACAATGGGCACATCCCAAATCACTTTCCTAGCATGTGGGTGTTTAACCAATAAAAGCCCATTAGTTCCTCTTATCGTATTCTTAAAAATTGAAAAGGGTAAACAGAGATTGTCTTTAAGAAAGAAACATATGTCATCATATTCTCTATGGTAAACACAAATGTTTTTAGAAATATCATGAATTTCACATATCAATATGAGAGGATTTAGGATATATGATATTGTGGGTATGTTATGTTAATTTTTCACAACATGAAAATTGAAAAGGGTAAACAGAGATTGTCTTTAAGAAAGAAACATATGTCATCATAATCTCTATGGTAAACACAAATGTTTTTAGAAATATCATGAATTTCACATATCAATATCAGAGGATTTAGGATATATGATATTGTGGGTATGTTATGATTTTTCCTTATTTAGAGATAGTAGAGATAGTGAAGCTATTTAGAAATAGTGAAGTTTGAGGTTGAAAAATGAAATAATGATAATTAGGCAGACATATTAGTTTAATTTTCAATGATTGTGATTTAATCTTTTATGACTTACTTGTAACAGTCTTGGTGGTGACAATGGGCACATCCCAAATCACTTTCCTAGCATGTGGGTGTTTAACCAATAAAAGCCCATTAGTTCCTCTTATCGTATTCTTAAAAAGATACTTAAACTATAAAAGCTCATCAATCAACCTCACCCCAGGAAAACCCTAGACTACAGAGATCAGAGACTAGGGTAGTATCTGGGTTTAAAAATGGAACAGAAAAACATAAACCCAAGTTAAGAATCGCACAAAACCATTATTCTACATTGCTCAATCAAAGCTAAAACTAATATAATTGCTCATTGTAAATAGATTTAATCACCATTCCTCTGCCAAAGACTTCATGAACGGTTTTCTGGCAAATTGTCCGCACGAGAATGGAGGGTCTCTTATGCAAGAATCTCTGATGACTTATCTATCAATCGGCGTATTAACATACAAATCCACAGAGGAGTTGTCTGCGACATCTGTTATTTTTATTAAGTGGGTTTTGAGGAAAGCCTGCAAAACCTTGAAGGGTCTCTTCCTGTGAAGATCCGGGCTCTTAACGCCAAAGCCCAGCAAAGAATTTTATAATCAAAATGCAAAATCCTGTCGATAACAGACAATAGGGAGTGCTCAGTTCATGCAGCGCGATTGAAGAAATGTCAGGGCCTCAGATTTGTGACTGAAAATTGAACTTAGTCGTCCGATATGAACACCTTGATATCGTTAGAAACGAGGGTCAAGTTAATTTGAATCTAACGGACCTTTTCCCTATAAATAGGGAAATGATGGATGGGTTCGTAGGGTGTCCATTAAAATTTTATTCGTATTTGGAAGGACGCGAAGTAATGTTGTCCTTATGTTGCGGGGTTTGTAATAATTTTGTTTTGTTTATTATTTATTATTATTTTTATTTTTATTATGTAACGGGACATATAGTAACAGCATTTTATTATATATTATGCCTATTCGGGGATAATAGTAATCGTATTGAAATATTATTTGGTGCATACAGCATTTTATTATATATTATGCCTATTCGGGGATAATAGTAATCGTATTGAAATATTATTTGGTGCATACAGCGATTAATTTTTGTTAATGTAAAAGTTTTATTTTAATTTTAATTTAGATTTTTTTTTTTTTTTTAAATTCATTTTTTAACATTCAATTAGATTGGTAAAGATTAAATTGGCATGGAATTATACAAGGGGTGGTAGCTGACCTATGTCAGCGTAGGGTGGTAAAGGTGGTAGCTCGAGTATGTCAACTCTAATTCCATGTTGTATTGGTACAAGGTATTTGTGGGTTGCAACTAAGTTGTTATTGTAAGTTATACATGTACAAGAGGTTAATAAGGAGATTTAAGAGCTTAATTCTTGTTGTGTATTTGAATATATGAATACTTTGGGAGAAAAGTATCATTTTGCATATGCAATTTATTTTAGCATGGAAAATTGAATGAATTGCATGAGTGGTTTGAATTATCATATGGACTTATGCACATATTTAGTAAAAGGGGAAATATAATTTATTTTTAATTGGAAAAGGAAATGTATTTAGAAAGGGGTGAGTTAAATGGAAAGAAAAACAATTTTATTTAAATAGAAATTAGTAATTTCATGTGCACCCACTCAATGAGAAAAAACAGGGGATTTAGGGAACATTTAAGAGTAAAAATAGGAAAAGACCTTGGGATGTGATTAATAATCTTTATTCTACATTTCAAATGAAGAATTATGATTGCATGGACTCACACATGGGTGGGTGAATAATATGCATTTAATAATTAAAATAATTAGTATTTTGCACAATATTAACAAATAGGTGCTTGTTGTTTACATACATTGTTTATTGGTTCGGTGGGTGCTTCTTGTTCGTTGGTTCGTTGGTTGCTTCTTATTGTTGTTTTTTTCAACTTTGCAAGGTTGAGGACCTACACCTGCGGTTGGACCTGTTGGTTCTTGTTGCTTGCATTTGTTTACTTCAACTTTGCAGGGTTGGGGTCCTGCATGCGCAATTGGAGATGTTTTTTTTTACTTTGCAGGGTCCCGGTGCTACACCAAAAATTTGACCTGCACTTCTGTCATTCATCGCCTTAGAGTAAGCTTTGATGCCATAATTTCATTTCTATTTGTTCTTTGTTGTTCACTGTTTGCAATTTGCAAGTAAGAATGTTTGATTATTTCTATTGGCATGGTCCTCATATGTTTCGGGTTCCTTTTGTGCTTGGGCTGCAATTTGGTAATCATTGGAGATACATATGTTGTTTACTGGTTTACTTGTTGCTTGTTTGTTGGTTCATCGTTTGATGTTTGTTTTTGTTTGGCTCAAGTTTGTGAGTTTGAGGTCCTTGGGCTGCAGTTGGGCATGTTCATATTTCCTCGCTAGTTTGTTTCTTGTTGTTATCTTTTGTTTACTTCGGCTTTGCAGGGTTGGGGTCCTGCACCGATAGTTGGAGCTATTTTTTTTCACTTTCCCCCCAGGTAGACCTATGATTCTGTCATTTGTCGTGTATGGCAAAGTCGAGATCTGACGCCTGTCCCGTGCCCGCCTATCTTTCTCTTAAATTTTGCTCAAATTTTTTTCCTAGATTTGGACCATACCTATATGCCTTTGCAAAATGTTATTGTAGAAGAAAATCATACTAAGATGGTGCTAGCAAGAGTGTTGTTCTATGGATTGCAAATGGCAATATTCAGTTTCTATGCTGCTTGGCGTGCAACATTGCTAACAGAATGAATGTGTTCTCAAATGCATCACACCATTGACATTTGGACAAAACCATTATCATTCTAGGATACTTGAGTGTTGACATGATACAAAATATTAGCATAACAAATTATTAGACAACTACATGTGCAATTACTATGCCCATTGTCTTTTTGTTAAGATAAACCATGTGAAAAATAGACTTATTAACCATATATGGTGAAATGTGCCCATATCACAATACAACCTCTTTATCCTGTACACATACTAATCTGACCATGATACAATTTGTCTTCTAATTGAAATATGAGATTTACATCAAAGATACTCCAAATTATATTTCTATGTCTCAAAGCATATCTCGATACTTTGCTACAGAAAACAAAAATCATTCAGCTATGGCCATGCAATTTATTAATATTTTTTGGCTTGTAATATATTTTGGGAAGCAAAAACTTTGTATAATTACAACCATGGATGAAGAAAATAAAAGGATCATGTTTCTAGCTATCTTTTATTCTATTCATTGATTCTCATTTGCTGTATGTACATATTACTTGTTTTCTCCTCCATACTAGCTTCCATTCATGTTCATTGTATTTTGTGTGTTCCCACATTGAAACAAACCAAATAGCTGGAGAAAACGATGGAATCTTTACCGCAAGTGTAGAAGAGGAGATACAAAGGTACATGCTTGTACTGTTATTTCATATTCCATTATTTTGTATTTAAATTATTGTTTGTATATTTGTTCACATAATTTATTGTATGTAGATATTGAGTATCTTTCTACATAATAAACTATCTTCATGTCCTTTGTATTTTTTGTGCCTCTACATTGAAATAAATCGAACTTTGTTTATTTTTTTTACATGTCTTCGTGCATACCAAATTCTTTCATGTCCATTGTGTTTTTCTTCATTGCTACATTTAAACAAATAGAATAGCTCAAGAACACGATGGAATCTTTGCCCCAAATGTAGAGGAGAAGTTACAAAGGTTCATTCTTCTACTCTTATTTCATATTCGAGTGTTTAGTATTTCATTTATTGTCTGTATACTTTTTCTACTTGTTCTACTGCTTTGCACCTAATTTATTGTATGTAGATACTACATATATTTGTACATAGTAACTTATCTTCATGTGAATTGTATTCTCATTGCTGCTACATTGAAATAAACAAAATTGTATTTCTTTCTTTTACATGACTTTCTGCATATTAACTTACTTTCATGTCCATTATATCTTCGACGTTTCTACATTGAAAAAAACAGATTGGTTCAATAGGAAGATGAATTCTTATATGCCACAACAGAGGGAGCTGAACTACAATCTTCAAAAAGGTATACCAATTGTGCTAGTAAATCAAACACACAAAACAAGTGGGTTCATATAATATTGGACTAGAAAATGACGATTTGGCAACAATGGGTCTTTGGTGAGACTTCCCTCTTCCAAACATTTTTGTCTCCATTTCTAATTTTCCCACTTTCTATTATCCCATTTTTTTCCCTCTTCTATACTTAACCGAATTCCCCTTGGTTTTTCTCGTCTACTTTCACTTTCTGGCTTCTTTTCTTAGTTTTATTTCAAAAAATGTCTAGGTGCACGGGTTGGCGGACTCACGGGTTCACATTTATACTCATGCTTCTATATCACGACAACGACCGATGGTTTCCTCATTCCATACTTAGCCACTTTTGCGATCTCGGGTTCCCTCTTCAAGATTGTGCCTCTAGCTTTGGAGGTTCCATGATATACAGATTGGCCACTGTAGCACCCCATCATGCCCTATTCCCTTTTACACATTTTTTCTTTCAAAAAATCTGAGGCATACAATTTGACCATCAGGTCCTCATGTTCCCTAAGTATCCCTTGACACACTATTTCATATTCCATCTTCTTCAACCCTATATGTGACATTTAGAACAATTATGAAAAATATACAATGCATATGCTTATTTAGTCCTTATGATGTTCATCTACACATGCTTGCATCATAAAATGTTGGACTACTGACATGGACAGGAGCAATCAATCATCACAAATATCAACAAACCGACAAGGCCAAAGGTAAAGATTCATACATTGTGTTCCTCATATGTTTACCAAACAAATATCCTCAACTATTTATTCATCTATGCCAACATAAATATGTTGATGTCATTTGCAACACATACTTTGTTGTTCACAAGAAGTATCAATGAGTGCAAGTGAGACACCGAACATAGGGAAAGTTACAAAGACTAAGAGGTCTACTTGCAAAACTATGGCTCCATACATCATCCAAGTTGTGCGTCTACTTGTACATTTATGCTAGAAAAAAAAAAAAAAAAATAATGCAGAATACCATTCCTATTACTTTTCCTGTTCAAAAAATGTCTATAGGTCTAAACTTATAACACCCAAAATACTATCAATAGAGGGCTTGAACAACCGTCGAACTGGACAAGTGTTTGTTGGGGAGATAATGGTTGTCTATAACACCTACTTGGAAAAGAAAAACAAAACTAGATTCATTATGTGTGCTGACATGACAAACAACGAAACCTTGATAACAACCACACTGACTATTCCCACAACTTGTCGAGAAACATGCCGAAAAGATATTTCCAAGTAATGGGCTATCCATTACAATTTTTAATATATTTCCCAAAATAGTATATGACCCTCGTGATGGTGATCGGATTATATTGCTGAAGGAAAGAAGTATTGTGGAAAAAATTCTTGTTGTTTGTTGAGAATATCGTTTCATCCCGGACACAACTATCAGTCAACTTGCACACAGAAACGACACTTACCCAATCAGAACCATTGGTACAATTGTCACACTCATGAGAAAACATGTCTCGCAACACATTCTCCATATAAAATATGGAGAGTTAGACATTCTCCATATAAAATATGGAGAGTCAAACATTCTCCAGTTTTGTCCTTTACTTTCACATGTCCATGTATCTCGGTTATGTTACACAACTATTGCAATATTTCATTTTGCAACTACAATTGTTCGACATCTATTCAATTTTTTTTTCCTCAATGGAACAACAATTGAATAAAGGAAAATTTCCACTTATGCTCTTAAAAAAGATAACAAATAAAGTAGATGTTAAAGAAAGGATATTTCAAAATACCCAAGAAACATCTGTAACAAAATTGTGAATAGACATTGTACATGATATCAAGAAACTAACTAGCTCTACAATTTTTGTGCGTATACATATACAATTTCATCCTTACTTTGCTCATACAAATTGTGTTCACTAATTTTCTGCAGTTTTTCTTTTTTTGTTTTGCAGTTGTATATTATATTGTTCAATATATTAACTGTTATGCTCACATGTCGAGGTTGAGGGTGTTTTGGTTGCAGCGAATGCGTACTCGACCCCCTTCAAGCTTGAATGTGCCAAATGCAACTCTCATGCTTCTGTCTCTGCTTTCATAAATGATGATACAATTTATTTTCTATGATGTAGTAAAAAATTCCCTTACATATATAAACATTTCTTCAATGTTGCCATCCAAACTCTCGGTAACACAATCGTAAATTGTACAATTAGACAACCTATGTTACAAGATGTGCTTCCTGGGTTAGCAGAATTCTCATATGAAGTATACCTACAAAAAAAGAAAAACATTGTCTACATGTTGTGCGACTTTCAGATATATAACAAATTTACCTTAAATGAGGACAATGAAAAACTGCATATCGGCTGAAAAAAAAATTAAAAAAAATCCTTATCAAGATTTGCGAGGAAACGAAAAAATCTCATCTGTGTCTATATTTTTTCTTCAATACCCAAATGAATATTTGTCAGACTCGAGTTCTTTGGATTTTACATCTATGGCTGTAAACTTTTCTTCTCATAGATTTTGTCTCTTTTTGTGCACTTGAAAAAACAAGGAGAGTCTAACTACAAATCAAATCGTTGTTGTTATTTTGATTTTTTTTTGCATCTCCGAGTAATAATTTTGGATATTTGTTGGGGTGTCCAAATGAAAAAAATATGGTTCCTAGATGTAGATTTGTTGGAGGAGTCTGCACCTTTTTGGGTGCCCAAATTGGAATTTCTTTTTCCAACTATATAGCCATGGCAGGATTTCTACATTTTTTGGGTACCCAAATAAAAAAGTATATAATCTCCAACTATACATTTATGGTATGATATCTGCATTTTCTCGATTCCCTAATTGAAAAAAAAAGGCTCAACATGGATTAAAGCATGAGCTTGAGGTGCATTTCCTCCTATGTTCCTCTCCCGTGGATTTTCTTTGTATGGATGTTTCTCTTTGGTTAAAAATGCCAAATATGAACTCAAAGCTCTGAAGTTAATATTATTTCTATGTTCTTCCTTTTGCAAAATAATACTTGTCAATTCATCAAAATAATGTGAGATCGACATTATAAAGAGTACATTTTCCTTCATTTGTATTTTCTCCCAATACTAAACTGTGTTTGTGGGGGTTGTAGGTTTGGCTTAATCTCTAGATACAATCATCTAAACATTGTATCATTCCATCAATGTAATACCCTAGTTTTGAGTACCCATATTAATAAAGCATTTTGTTTATTTGATGAAAGGATGGAGTGCCTGGATAATTGAAAAGGGTTAGAGTTCCTAGGAAATTTAATACTTTGATTATTATTAATAATAAAAAACATCATTAATCATGAGATGGACAAGGACAAGAGTTATAGGGCGTTATGATTCCACAAGAGAGGGGGAAAGTTGAAGGGCTAAGACCTTATATTTTTTAAATTATTTTTATTTTACCCAACTTAGAATTTTGGAGATAAAGAGGGGTTTAAGTGAGTGTCTTGGGGGAAGGCCACATTATGATATTGATATTTAAACCCCATTTTTTAATGACTTAGGGATTGACCATTCATTTTCATTGAAATCGTTTTTGGAGTCATTCCTCTCTAATGCACTCCTCTACTCATTATTGTTTTGCATGGGGAAGGAAAGATGAATTATTGAAGGAAAAAACCATGGATGGTTGGCTATAATTAATTTCTTATTATTCCAAAAAAGAGAGGGATTCCTATGGGCATGAGAATAATGGTAGTTGAGAGAGAGTTGACCATAGTTGAGAATACTGAGAGTTTCCAACATTGAGATTTCCTCACGAGAAGCACTTGAGCCCTGGAAAGAGGTGGAAACCAAAGGGATTGTGTGGTAGTGAAGGGGGTTCATGTTTTTGGGTGTTGTAGGATGACGGGAAAGATAGTTGATAAAATGGATTTTTTTTGTGTTTGAGAAATCCATGAGAGTTTTATTGCTAACTCGTTTTGGAAATTGCGTGTTGGTTTGATATCTATCCTTGTGGATTCATAACCCTCTCTTAGTGGTGACTTGCTATTGAGAATTGGAACAATAGTGTTTAAAGTTGGGTGGAAGGTCCTTGGTTTACAACTAGTTTGTGAGAGGATTTATTAAAGATAATTTCTCTCTATCATGTTTTTTCTTGTATATTTATATTCCTATTTGTATTAATTATTATCTTTATTAATTGCTTCTTTATAAATCAATTGGTGTCAGAATGTCAAATCAACTCAAGAGCGTGAATTTATAAGTATTCGGGTAGTGGGTACGATTCAAATTATAGCATAGAGAAAATTGTTTTTGGGTTTTATTGATCTAGGTACGTTACAATCAATGTTTCCATCATAACCTTACAATTCACATATTTTTTCCCATCTAACTTAGTTGATTCATTTATGTAAGAATCAACTAGTGTATTTTCCATATTAAACACAATTAAACATAATTCCCACAATTCCTAAATGAAGCAATCAACAAACTTCTTAAACAATTCTTTAATTACCTTCAACTCTTTACTTTCTTGTTTTTCTCACTTCGAGGCAACGATTTGAATCACAAAAAAACTCCCTCTTTCTTCCACATGTCTTTCCTGGATAGTTTGACTTTCATAATCATCTATGTCTAGTGGAACCTTTATGGCAACCTCTTCAAATCAACTTACGCTATAACACATTCTAGCTATTTTTTGGCATTCTCCTTAGGGCCACATGACTCTTCAACAATCACATATTCTTAATGGCTATGACTCTCTTACTCTGTTGCACTATCCTTTCAACATGGTGACTTATTTTAACTGCAATGATCTTCCATGTATGAAATACACAAATATAACCCTCATGTTTACTCACAAAGAGCACACAAACCTTTCTTTCATATAAAACCACATATCTAAAAAAACTAACGTAGAAGAGAGATCAATTATCACGCACAAAAGTTAAGTATTTTCTTGAAACAAGTTACATTTATAGAGGAATCATTTGATTCGAAATATTCCTAAACTTATGGTGGATATGAAATAGCTAAAATAGTAATACTTTTTCAAATGAAATTGTAATTCTCTACCAGATTTACACTTATTCATTTGTAAATTTATTCTAACTATTTGTATCAACCTTACAAACACTTACAGTATGAGGTATTTTGGATTTTCTTATTTTCATGATGACCCATGATACACCACTTAGTGTGTATATTGGCCTAGAAAAACAAGGTTTGAAACATGGAGTAATGTTAATATCAATCTTTATGGTGGGACAAAAAATTGTTTCACATAATTATGGTTGTTTTAGTTTAGACATGTAAATTAATATGATACCTTTTCTCTTTCTTATGTACTTTATTGTCTTATAGGAGATTGGACATGAATGTGGATTTAAACTTGTCATATTTGTTGTATAAGCATGGGCATGTTGGCAACAAGAAAGTTTAAATGCTCCACATTTCACTTATGGTTGGGATATGTAATTCCTTCCATACTCAACATAGACTTGATATATGGTATTTAAAACAAAATTCATAATAAAAAATGTTTCAATAACCATCTTAATTAATATATATATATATATATATATATATATATATAATAATAATAATAATAATAATAATAATAATAATGGAAAGAATAATATTTCTTATTATAGATGCTTTCTACACCTTGATATAAGAGAGATGCTTATTTCCTTTCGTTCTTAACATAGAGTTAACAAGTATCATATAAAAAAAATATTAATAACAAAAAATATTCAATATCATATCTTTATCAATTAAAAGTAAAAAAATTCTTATGATTAAATTTCTTTCAAAACATGAAAATGACATGTGTCTTCATCTTTTTCTCTTTAAATTTTTATAATTTACCCAAAACCTCTTTCATATAATTAATCTTCCTTCTTTTCTTTTGATTTAAAATCATTCATTTTTTCTTATTTTTCATTTTTTTCTAACTTTAGTAACTTTCCTCTGCTAATAATCGGTAGTTTTCTACCACTTTCTTCACTATTTCTCCTCACACATGAATTTTTCTTTATTAAAGCTCACCTCCTCAACGCATTTCTCTCTCCAACAACTTAAACTTTTTTGCGTTACTCTATGAAAACATTCAAATATGGTGTCTCAGTTTCACCAACTTCCCATGTGATGATCAAATCAATGATTTTACATAAAGCACTAACTACTAATACGTGCACATGCATGCATAGTCTTAGAGGTAATCGTCTTTTCCTTCATATTAATTGCTAGAATGCAGAACTTGCAACTCTGGAGAGTTTGTGATTCCCTTACATGCTCTTGGTCAACTCCTTCCTCACTCTACTCAATTTAACTTGGTCTTTCTCTTTTACTACTCATTACAACTATTTATTTCTATGATAATTAACAATTTACATTTCCTCTTTGTTTTTCTATGTTTTTCGACTGTATTTTCAATTAACAATTCCGATTTGTGCACATTACTTTAGGAATGAGCTTCTACAGTGTTCATCTTTCGCTGACATATTTCTTGATAAATTGTGAAGCAAAGAGAGATGTAGAGAGAAAAGAATAGTATATTGAAATGTATGAAGAAGTACAGAATAGAACTGAAGAGATACCAACAATAGGAAATAACTGAGCTTATATATGCTCAAGCAAGACAGAATTAGAAAGTACAACTGTCCAGTACAGCTGGCAGTGTATGGTCATACTGTTGAGGGTACAATATATTTAACACTCCCTCTTAGACTCAACAGTTATAATCAACAGCACTGACTATGCCTAAGTGCTATCTCTGGAAGTCAAAAACTGACTTTCCTAGTGGCTTGGTGAAAATATCAGCAAGCTGATCTCTAGAACCACAAAATTGAAGTGCAATGTCACCATTATTGACTAACTCGCGTATGAAATGAAACCGAGTGTCAATTTGTTTACTTTTCTTGTGGAACACATGGTTCTTGGATAATGCAATTGCTGATGTGTTGTCACAGAAGATAGGAGTTGGATTCTTCTCTGTTTGTGACATGTCTTTCAATAATCGTCTGAGCCACACAGCTTGACATGAAGCTGAGGTAGCAGCTACATACTCTGCCTCTGCAGAATATATTGATACAATTGGATGCTTCTTCGATTCCCATGAAATCAAGTTCGTGCCCAGTTGAAAAACATATCCTGATGTGCTTTTCCTGTCATCCAGGCTACCTGCAAAGTCACTATCTGTGTAACCAGAAAGTTGATTACAATCAGATGTAGTGTACCATAAACCAAAATGTAGT